>CM024759.1:88419924-88623734 GCA_014218235.1 Colocasia esculenta
GTTCGGGTTTCTCAGATGCGAAGAACCATCGGGTTCTAGTGCATCCTCCCGCCGCGATGGAGGCCACCGTCGTTGAGTTGGAGACTGATGTCGTGGATGTGGATATTGAGTCCCTGTTCTTGGAGTCTAATGTCGGTGGTGGTACGGAGAAGAGGGCGGGGAAGAAGAGGTAGGGCGGCGGTGCCTCGAGGGTGTCCTCTGGGGTGCGGCTGGAGCACATCAGCAAGAGTTATAAGAGAGTGACGGTATTGAAGGACGTGAGCTGGGAGGTTAAGAAGGGGGAGAAGGTGGGGCTGGTCTGTAACGGCCCTGGATATTTATACCCAATAAGGGTCCATATCCAGATCCGTCTCTCGCGAACGGACCGAAGTCTCGCAAGGGATAGCTCGTACGCGTGTCCAGAAAGAATATAAAAGACAAACCACAACAGTAAGAGACACAAGAAAGGATATGTGCTCATATCTACATATATAATTTACAATTGTCTCATTACATTATTACATGCCTAAATTAAAAAGAGTACAACTACCTAGGGCATATCCTGAGAGAGCACAAGCTCACATAACTATACTAACAATACTGCTGGTGGTACAAGTCTGTCACGACCCCTCCACAAGCCACACCGACGGTAAACCCTGAAGAGAACTGTAAAGGAGTGAGCCTCAACAAGTCACTGGCTCAGTAGGGAACCACCCAAAACCACACACAACGCAGGAGAACCTCAACCCTAACGGGTCTCACTAGCAACACTGGAAACCAAACCACATCATGCTCACAACAAAGCATAATTAACAATACTAAACATAATTAACTCAGTTGTTGCGAATCTCGAAAAGACGAAGAGACAACAACACCATTAGTCCACTCAATAACTGTAAAGCCTAGGCTACAAGCCTCACAGGCACACCATCCCAACAACTGGTCGCCTAAGCTGTAAGCCACACAGGCAAAGTATTGCCTAAAGTACTAGCTTCACTGGCAAGCCTCTAAACATGTGAGTAACAGGATTGCTAACTAAGAGCTAATCCTTTATACCCTTAAATCACGATGTATCGAATTTCACACTAAAGAAACAGGACTGGCTATCACGATACCAATCCATCGCACACTAAATTCCATTCGGAAACTTACCCAAGGAAGGGTAAAACACAACAAGTGGAAGGTCTCACCGCATGACTTCCACTTCACCACTTGAAAAGACTAGTACTCAACGCACTACGAGAAACTAGTACCCACAAAAGGTACATGTACCTACTACCACGAGGTACCACCACTAAAACACAAACACAACTGTGCCACCACCTGGGCACACTACAACCAATCAAACCATAACCAGTGAGTCTCCGCTCACTAATCACAATAACAACCGTGCCAACACCATGGCACAACTCAACGGGTAAAACTACAACTAACACACGCTATAGCCAATAGCAAAGCACGAGCCGGAAAGCAAGACGCCACCACACGGGACAGACTACTGGTTCATGATGCAGTATCCAACCCGAACAACACAACACAAGAACTACCTCTCAGTCTCGCAGTCATGGACGTAAGGTCCAACTGCCGCTCAACAATACAAGTAAAGCCAAAGAACTGTGGATACCAACTAAACCACCACAACCTATAGGTCACACACCCTGCAGGCCCATGCCTGGCACCTTTAGAGACTCTGGTCTGAGCTCTCTAAAGTGAGGCACTGGTAACAGGACTAGCCAGGGCCCAGTACGTCTACTGGTGTCCGTAACCCCCAGCTACGAGCGCGCTACAAGTGACTAAATACAAACTCTCACAAGTCACTGTCTCACTGCCGTCTTTCCCTTAGCCGGACGACAACTCTCCCCGAGAGTGAGGGTGTCCAGGAAGACGACAAGACCTCGATGGTACCACTGTACCGGGACAAGCCCCGAGCACACTCACGTGCCTGGCTCTCCTAGGAACCTGGGGCACCCAACTGAAGAGGCATTCGGAATAGGCGCCGGACCACCAAACTCAGCAATGCACTAATCACATCATAAACTCATACAATCTTTATTATAATCCACGGTACAAACGTAAGGACTAGCTCGATCTAGTCACTCCATGACCCACAAGCTATCCTACACAAACACACACATAAATCACGGTAGTCAACCATACCTGGCCTATCATTAGTCACAAGGTGACCTCCATTGCCATGTCAAACTCTTTACTCGGTAACCACTTAATAACCATACTTACACTCCATTAATTAACCATCTTAACCAATCTATAATCACATATTAGAAAACTAGGCCTAGGTTCACATAGGGACCTCACTGCCCAACCACTACGACAACTGGTGCCTGTGCCATGCACACACACACACACATGAAACACCACCACAATGGAGTATGTGTCATGCACATCCTCAAACCACGTAAACACACACGAACTATTTAAATGACACGCTTTAGAGGTGTTACAGGTGCCAATGCACCTCACACCACGATAACACCACACCGATTATGTAAACCACCTACTAACCATGTGGACAACCTCCTCACAGAGTTTCACGGGTGTCAATGCACCTCTTACCAAAGCCATGCACAATAACGACGATAATCGGATAACCAAAACACCAAAAGCATGCAAAGCAGAACCCTCGGCTGTGATCGCGACAGAAGCCATGACCGCCTTCTGATCGCGACGCCACGATATGGCGCGACAAGAAATCCTGTCGCACGGATCGACCTGTCGCTACCTAGTCGCGACAGCAGAGTACGTCGCCTTCTCAGGCGAAAACCCTAATCCGGGAACCATCTCCGGATCTTCCATGCAAACCACCCTAAATCCCGTTTCAACCTGGTTTTCATGCTCATTTCACCTCCTAGACATGGTATCTACTGTTTTTAAAGCAGTAAACAAGCTAACATGCAATCCACGCAATCAAACATGGTGGAATCTCCCTACCTTCATGAAGAACGCACAATCCATGCATGGCACAGCGTTTCCCCCACTCCTCGCAACGTCCTCGCGTCGAGAGCGCGACGAGAACTCCGCCGAAACGCCAAATCGCCCAGAAAACCTGTGGCAGCTTCTCTCCCGGTCGAGCCTTAAAAACCGCACAGCGGTTGGGATCGCGACGTACCTTCCCGTCGCGACCTGATCGCGACGACGCCTTCCCATTCCCGACGTCAGCAAGCTCCACTCCATGCGTGACATGCAGCGCACATGCAGACGTCGACCCCAGCGGCGGCAACCAGAACGCGACCCCTACTGTCGACGCGTTCAAAATGCGACCTCCACCCCCGTCGCGTTCACATCCAGTGAACCAACGAGCACCACGGGCCTAACCTGCCGGCCCACTAAGCTCCACACAGCGCTCGGAAACCACAACTAAAGCCCAATGACCCCATATTGGTCATGAGCACCACACCAAAACCAGTAAGCACAGTTCCGAACTACCACTAATCAACTATCCGCGAAGATCCGAAAAACGTGCTATGTTACATGGTCGGTGTGAACGGGGCCGGGAAGACGACCCATATGCGGATTATCGCGGGGCTGGAGGATCTTGTCTCATACCCCTAATTCCGGTGGAGTCTAGGGACTGGTCGGTGTGGCCCTTCTTCCCCCAGGATGGGCGCCCCCTCTCTGCTGTCGCTCATCCCGAACAGGGCGCTTTCGCTCTCCTCCGCGCTCTCCTGCAGCTGCAGCTAGCACGTCGCCCACGGCCAGGCAGTCGATGTCATTGTCCGCCATGCACTTTTCCGCCGTCTCCACAAACTTCTTGAAGCACTGCAGCGCAATCTTGCCCTTCAAGTAGGGGTCGATGATCCGGCACCCCCTTCTTCTGGCAGTGGAGTGCCCACTCAGCCAAGTTCACCTCCTCCTTGACTAGCTGCGGGTTCTGAAGGGAATAAAATGCTTGTGTACGAATAAATCCGAGTAGGCTTAACACACAGCGAGAAAAATAAGCGGAACACACAATCACACAGGACACCAAGATTTACGTGGAAAATCTCACCAGTGTGATGGGAAAAAACCACGGGGCAAGCAAGAGCAACAAATCCACTATAAAATATAATAAACGTATAATACCCGAAGTCTCTTGTCCAAGACTTGAGTAACAACCACAACAGAATAATAGGGATACAAGGATAACGCCACCGTGCACAATATTCGGACTCTCCCCACATATGGGAACCATTGTCTGGATGATGAACAACCTTCTACGTTGCTATGTCTTCTTCCTTATCTATGTCTCTCTGGCACAGTTGCACGCACAACCTGCTGCGCCTCTGATCGCACAGCCCCTTCTCTTCTTTTCTCCCGCGCTGTTGCTATGCTGCACACACCGCGGCAAGACCGAGAAGAAGAAAAAAAGCAGGAAAAACTCATATGTTGCTGTAGCCGCAACACGCCATACGCAACACCGTGTTTTCCTTTCTTTTCCTTTTTGTTTTTCTGCTACAGCATACCCACAGCCGCCAACATCTAGTGCCCTTGCGTTTTTCTATTCTTGGTTCTTTTTGGCCATAAGACCATCTCCACCGTCCATCGGAGAAGGGGTTAAAAATAACCTTCGAGGCTGCTGATTTTTAAGATCCACATGGACTGAATAAATGGGCCATGAGCCCAACAGGTTCAGCGCCGGCCGGGCGCAGAGCACCTCGAACAGCACCACACATTTTGCATTTTACATGTAACTCTGTATATGTAACATCTAGTATCCTTTGTTCGATGATCCAACACCAAACATAGACAACAGCTTTGTCTCCGCGAATCTGTCACATAATTCTTTGGATGAGCTGTGGGGACTATAATGCAGCCGTGGTTTCAACAACCAAAAAGTGATCACAGCTTCGCTGTCCCACAGGCCATAATCCGGAAAGAAAAGCAAGTAGACAAGGGAAAAACTCCCAAGGCTTCAACTAGTCCAACTACAACCTGTTTACATTTTTTTTTTTTGACAAGGTAATAGTAGGGTACTTCATTAATTAAGATTTAAAAAAGTACATCAAGAGAGTTACAAGCCAAAATAACTTCAGGGGGTAGAGAATATAGGGACCAGTCCCCACTGAAATCAGAGCTAAAAGCTTGTCTAGCGAGAAGATGGGCAGGATGGGTGTACACCCTGGGACCATATTGGAGCTGACTTGGGGGGAATTTGCTGACAAGGCTTATACAGTCCCCCAAGATTGAACTACATCCCCATAGTGTTTTCCCAGATCCAAGTATAGCTTTTACCACAATGGAAGCGACAGAGACAAGTGTAGTGCCAGCCTAAAGTTCAGAGGCCCAACGTAGGCCTAGATAGATCGCCATCCTTCAGCTTCAGCTGGAGAAGAAGCTCTACAGATCAAGGATTTTACCCCTAGAATAGATAAGCTCTGGGATATAAGAACTCCTGCGCATGAGGCCTTTCCCTCCTTAAAAGCAGCATCAATCGGCAGCAGGTGATGGGAGTTGCACTTCAACCCAGAAGAATGAGTGACACTCTCATAAACATAAGCATCAAGGTAATCCTCCTTATTCCATAGAGCAAGGTCCGCTTGAATTTTGCTCGGAGCTTTCTCCGGGTGAAAACTTTGGCACTCGAAAAATAGTGAACCGCGGGCCTTCCATACATTCCATAATACTGCTGCCACATTCTTCAAGCACAAACAATCCTGCTTGTCCTTAGAATAGGGAGGATTTGACCAAAGAACCTACTTGTCTGTCAACTTCATAGAGATGTTATCAATTCTGAAATTAAGGCAGCTAGCAAATCATATAACCCTAGCCACCGAGCATTGGAAAAATAAGTGGTCAATAGCTTCCACTTGGTCCAGACAGATGGGGCAGAAGGGATTAATTTTTGGCAAGAATCCAGCCAATCTGGCCATAGTTGGCAAGGCATTGTTCAGGACCTTCCACAAAAAAAGAAGTCGGTTAGGTGGGATCTGAGCTTGGAGCTTGGGCATCCAGAGCACCATCTAAACTGGATGAGCAGAAGATACTGTAGGTCTATCTAACTGGTCCATTAAAAATCCATAAGCTAATTTAGTGTTCAATTCGCCATCCTGTGTAGGTCTCCAGATGAGCATATCCTGATCAGTGGTAGCTGCGTAAGGAACTCTGATGTGGCAGATTTCCACTGCCCACTATTTGTCAAAGATTTTGTGGATGAGCTGGGTATTCCAACTTCCCCCTTGGATCAAATCAACAACTTTAAATGGCAGGTTACCTTGGAAGTTGCTGGCGGGAGTGGGTGGGGGGGGGGGGGGGGGGGTGGACACTGCCAGGTATCCACACATCCTCCCAAATTCTGATACTATGGGCATTTTTAACCACCCAAAGACATCCCTCTTTGAGCTTCTCTCTGACTGCCATCATACTATGACAAATTTGAGAGGCCCTCCCAGTCTGCTTCGGGGACCAAAAGGAGTGAGTAGAGCAATATTTGGCTCGAATTAGCTGTCCCCAAAGTCCTGGAGGGTCATTAATAAATCTCCAAGCAAGTTTCATCAAGGCCATTTTATTGAACAAATGCAGGTCCCTAAAACCAAGGCCGCCCTTCATTTTGGATCTCTGCAACTTGTGCCAGGCAACCAGAGGAGTTTTAGGGACCCCATTACTCCTCCCCCACCAAAACCCTCTCTGAAGTCTAGTCAAATTTTAGATGATGCTCTTAGGGATAAGAGTGGTTTTCATAATGTGGGTAGGAATGGTGTTAAGTTTAGATTTGATAAGAACAGCTCTGCCTGCCATAGATAAGGTATTGGCCTTCCACAAATTCAATCTGGATTTGCATTTCTCTTCCAAGAATTAAAATGCTCCACCTTAGATCTGCCAAAGAATAAGGGGGTGCCAAGGTAAAGAGAGTTCATGTTCGGTTCTGCCATACCCGAAATCCTTATCAGCTGATCTTTAAGAGACTGGGTAATATTGTCACTGAATAGAATCCGAGATTTGGCAAAGTTAATTTCCTGTCCCGACCAAGACGCGAAAGTACTAATGATGTTAATCATTTCCTGCAATTCATACATATCAGCTTTCCCAAACATAAATATGTCATCAGCATACAGAACATGGGTTATGGAAGGAGCCCTTGCATAAACTTTATAAGCCTTGATTCTGCCTTCGGTGACACCCTCAGCACATAAACTAGACAAGGCCTCTGCACAAAGAATAAAGATATATGGGGAAAGAGGACAGCCTTGTCTTAAACCTCTACTAGGTCTAATATGACCCACCATCTGCCCATTAATATTAACTGAATAGGTGGCTGATGTGACACATTGCATGATTAGGGCAATCAATTTCTCGGAGAAACCATGACGCCTGAGCATATCTGCTATAAAAGCCCATTCAAGTTTGTCATAAGCCTTGGACAGATCTACCTTTAACCCCAGGATGCCAGAGCTTCCCCCTTTGCAATGCATATAATGGATAAGCTCCTGAACTGTCACAATACAGTCTGTGATCTGGCGGCCAGGCACAAAAGCAGCTTGATTTTGGGAAATCAAGTCTTTTGAGTAAGGGTTTAAGTCAATTGGCAATGATTTTAGCCACCACCTTATACAGGGTATTACACAAGCTTATAGGTCTGAAATCATTAGCAGTAGAGGCTTTGATTTTTTTGGGAACAAAGGTAATAAGAGTATGGTTGGAGCCATGACATAGGAGAAGAGATTTTGAACAAACTGGCACACCTCATGTTTTACAACAGCCCAATGTTTCTGAAAGAAAGTTGATGTGAAACCATCAAAGCCTGGGGATTTATAAGAGGGAAGGGCAAAAACAGTTTCCTGAATTTCTTGGGTGGAGGGAATTTTGCAAACTGGCTCACATTCAGTAGGAAGAAGACGTCCATTTCTAGTGTGAAACTGGGGAGGGATGGGAGTGATAGGGGAGGATTTGTAAAGAGATTCAAACCACAGGATGAAATAACTATTGATGGTAGCAGAGTTTCCTGTCCATTCTCCAGTAGGTAACTTAATCCAGGAAATAAAACTTTTGCTCCTTCTCACAGTGGCGTTAATATGGTCGAACTTGGTGTTACGATCCCCTTTGTTAATCCATTGCACTTTAGCCTTTGACGCCAGAATAGGTCTTCCTGAACCAGCAGATCATTGAGCTCTTTTTCCAATTTCTGTTCCAGAAGGATAGAATCCTCAGAGATAGGCCCCTTAGCTATAACCTCAAGTTTTTCTTGGATCTCCTGGATACAATTTTGGGGAGTATAATTTTTCCACTTCCACTTCTTGATTTGCTTATGGAGTAGAGAAATTTTCTAATTGTAGTGAGTAGATAAGGAGGGGCCAGCCAGCCAGCAGGATTCAATTACATTGAGAAATTTGGGTTTTCCAAACCAGTTAACCTCAGTTCTGAAAATATTGCAGTGCTTTTCATACAGACCCATGGTATCCAGGAGAAGAGGACTATGGTCGCCAGCAATCTTTGGGAGATGATGGACAGAAGTAAAGTTAACCCTTGCTCTCCAGCTTCCGTTGACTAGAACTCTATCCAACCTTTCCCTTATATGCCTTTTATCAGATCTTCTGTTGGTCTAAGTGAAAAGGGGGCCTTGGAACCCCAAATCAATCAAGCCCATCGAACAAATGAAGTTTGAAAACATAGCAACCTCATAAGATCTGACAGGGGCACCTCCCTCTTTTTCAGATTGATCAAGAACACTGTTGAAATCACCAACCATAGCCACAGGGACTGAGCAACCTATCATATAATCCTTAATTTGATTCAAGACAGCTTTCCTTTTTAACTACAATGATAGGGGCATAGATACAGATTAATTTCCAAGCTGCCCTACCATTGTTATGGTCAATGTTTAACAGGACCCAATTGTGATTGGTCAAATATGTCCAGATCAGAATTCCACCATATACACATGCCACCTGCTCTTCCAACAGCCTCTTAGACATGATACTCAGATATGTTCCTGCGATCAGCATAGTTTAAGAACTGCTTCAGACTGCACTTGGTTTCTGATAGAAAGATAATATCCGGCCTGAGTGAACAGGATAGTTGATCAGTAAAAGACCTAGTGGGAGCCCCGTTCAAACCCCTACAGTTCCAAGCCAGGATCCTCATTTTGGTAGATGGGCCCGATCAAGGCCGGCTGCCACCACCTCTTTTGGACTTGCAGGGATAGAAGTTGGGCTATCAGAGGAGTAGAGTATAGGAGATTTGGGTTTTCGAGACACTTTTAGTTTCAGGGGTCTAGAACGAGTAGGGGAAGTGTGGCTAGAAATATCAGTTTCTTTAGTAAAGTGGGTGATCAGGTTAGTGGTTGGCAAATGATGGATCTCTTCCCAGATAAGTTTCCGTTTAAGAAAGTCCTTAGAAGGGAAAATCTTAAGATTTGATTGAGTGGGAGTGATTTGCACAATTTTGTGGGGTTCGGGACTGACAGTGGGTTTAGGTGGTTGAAGGTGAAGGGTATTGCACAGAGGGTTGGATCAGCTTGCAAACCAGTGGGTGGAAGAACTGATAAAGGACAAAGGGGTTGACCTTTAGGAGGAGTGGAGTCCCTGCAAGACCAACTGGAGGTTGGGATGTCCGTGGCTTGAAAGCAATCCTTCTGCTCCACCATGCTGGCACCATAACTCTGTACAGTTGAGGAGGATGGCCTTCCGTTTCCATTAACCTGTCTGCACCAGTCTTGTCCTTCACATTAATTTCTGTCCAGAGGTTGCTTGCTTCCAATGGATTGGCCTGGTTTCTTGAACCTGAAAACCCTGTTCTAGATCTGTCTAGGCATTCATACTTGAACTTAACAGCCCTTTGCATCTTGTTCTTCAGAGCAGGGGAAGAAACTCCTTCAATATGCTTTTTAATCTGAGTTAGTTTCATACAGCCCCCATGTTCGTGACCAAGAAGACGACAGAAGTGACAAAATCTAGGAATCCTCTCATAGATAATTGGAAGGCATGGACAGATAACAGATTGATCAGGGAGTTTGACTTTTACTTCAACAAGAAGGGGTGTAGAAACATCAAAAGTGATCCCGATCCGGGGCAATCGCTCCATTTATCCACTGCATCCACCGGGGGCTCGAAAGGCACACCAACCTGGCTGCCCAATTTCATAACAGCAGTCTCCATTAGGAATTCAACTGGAAGATTGTATATTTGAATCCACATTGCAGCTGTATTCAGCTTATACCCCTTAGGTGAGCGATTGGGCCTGCATCGCTCTATAATGATGAGGTCATCATTAAAGATCCAAGGTGTTCTCCTACAAATCTTTTCCACATCTTCCAAATCTAAAAATCTGACTAGGAATCTGTCATTGAGACAATTGATAAACATCCAAGCTCCTTTGGGATTCCAAAGTCTTGAGATCCAGTCCTTCAGAGCAGCAGGTCTGAGCTCTTTCGTCTGTTAAGACTCTGAGAACTAAGCTGTAGTTCCAGGAGGAGCAACCATCTGTATCCTTGTCGTCTAAACAAACCACCTCCACCTCCTTTTCCTCGGTTAACAGAGATTTGAACTTTTCAAGCATTTCTTCTTCATGGGGATCCATATGTATCTCAGGAGCATTTTCCGGATTCATCGCTACTACTGGGGAAATACAAGGAAACACAGCTACAGGAGTGGAGGGAAGAAAATGGGGTTGACAAGTCAATGACACAAACAAGATGGAGGGGCTAGCAGGGGACAAACAAGAAGTAAAAGGAGATTTGGAAAGAGACAGGGAGAAGCAATCCGGTTGGAGGTAGTTTTGGTAGTTGATGAGGAAAAGACAAGAGGCAACAGTAATACCTGTAGTGGAGGTGTAATCATGGCCAAGGACTATTCCACCTACTCACCGAACTCCACTTTCCCGAGGAGACTGCATCCACCCACAGCAGTTTCACCACTTCCAACTGCATAAACTCATATAATCCTTCTGATGCTGTAGTCACAAGAAGGGAACATGACGCTGAGATTCAACAACACCAAGAGACAGTTCCTCTCTAGGAAACTAGAGAGACACCCACCACCCCAACGCTTCACCCCATGTCGAACCTAGCTCAAGGAGCATTACATTTTTCATGTTCAGCAACATATAAACGTGCACGCTATCTATATACACATGTTGTGAACATGTCCCTTGTACATAGTTTCTGAAGCACAATTTCACAGTTCATAACCGGGGAATCTTGATTCAGAAGGTCTCACCATGTCCAAGAAGAGATAAGCCATGCCACCCTGACCTTCGAAGAGGGAGTACGGTCGATCACCGCTATGCATTTCTCCCTCTGAAATCAGCTTCCCACCTTTGTCCAGAAGGAAACAGGCAAATGCTTTAGCCCTGTATAAATTCTCTACCATACCAGTCAGTCGATAGAGAGTGAGGAATACGTAAGCATTCCCACTCACACCATGGCATATTCCTACACGCTTTAGAAGGCCCCGGTTCCAAACTAACTCTGCTGCATCTGCAGCTGCATGCAAAAATTGCTGGTCTCCGTACACCTGCTCATGGTTGTTTCTAGAATGGTAAGCAATAATTGGATAAATTGTTGTAAAAACTCTTTATAACGAAACACTGCCCGGTGGTGGCGCCTTCACTACCTGAGAAGCTTTGGTGAGAGTAAGTGCAATGCCAGGAGCGCCATGACACCAATGCACAAGACGATCTGGTTCGGTGCCTTCCGCTGATGGGTAGTTTCCACTCTGGAAACGATTTTGTATCATGTAACGAAGGGTGCCCTTTACAAGTTCTTGCTCTTCTGATTTCAAGTCCGCGTCCATCAAGGTGTGCATGATCCCTGCCAGGCCGTGGGCAGCACCCCAGTATCTCTCTCCATACCATTCATACATCAAGGGACAACTACCTCTGCCAGCTAGCTTTTTTCCTTGTACGATTATTTCCCTTGCGATGGCAGTCTGTAAAATTTCAATTTAAAGAATTATAAATGCACATCCGAAAGAAAAAAAACAACCATAAGTTGAGCTAATTCAAAGGAGGAGTCTTCACATTGCAGTAAGAGAATCAGAGACAAGAATTGCTCACCACATGCTGAGAAGGAACTGTCCCGTCCCCTATATGCTTATTCAAGAAAAAACATGTCCACAGGTACCCAGCTCTTCCATATAAAAGTTCATTGGGAACTTGAGGAGGCAAATGGATCTAATTTAAAGATAAAACCAATCAGCAATCAAAGACAACGAATTATGACTTATGAGTGGACAAAGTAACATACTAAAACTGAACTGTTGAGAGAAAATTTAAAAAACAAAATGAGAAAATTAATTGAAGTGAAAGTGATGACAGCTTCCATTAATATAAATAACACTTGGGGATTTCTTTAACTGGGTTATCAAGAGGTAAACATACAAGTTAGATCAGCCTCCCCCATGAAATGGAACACTTTTGGGAGCAGAAATACAACAGACATGCTCAAGCCTCTGAATACCCTTTTCTCCTGTTGACAATGACCTTCCCATTTGACTAAGCATTTTATGGAAGCAGAATTGCAGACAAACCCATACCAAAGCAAGCCTAATGGTGCACAAAACTCGTGATGTAGATCATGATCAATTCAGGGGAGCAAAGTGCACATCAAAAAATCACAGTTTAGTTAGTACATCATTTCGTCATATTTCATTGTTAGTAAATTGTAGTCATCATGAAATGATCTCCCACCAGGATGTGGTTGACTTAGGACTTGGGGCCTACTGACGAAGCACCAGAGATTTTGCACATAGTTTTGTCTAGTTGTCATCTCCGTCATTGGCAAGAAAGGGGGCACATGCCTTTTGATGGAATTACCCAAACTTCTTGGGTAATCATAGTGTTAAAATGTTGCAATTGATAGCAAATTATAAAGTTGAAATAGAATAATGAACATACAGAGATTCTTCATGTTTAGCCTGTTATACAAGTTCTTCAGTCCAAGTTCTTGAGTCTCAAAGAGGGGAAGGGTCCAACTTGTATGTTTAAGATTTGCCCAAATATAACTTTGTTCTTGTATCATCCTTCGGAAAATGTTAACATATATCTTCAAGGATTTCTCTTTAGAAGGGGACCAAGAATCAACAAATTTTGATAAATATTAGTATTTCAGGTGTATTAAGATTCAGAAGTGGGTGATGTTTTGAGAAAAATGAAAGTGAGCAAGGCCTTAGAATCAAATGGCATACCTATTGAAGTATGAAAAGGCCTAGGAGACATTGGTATTAAGTGGCTAACTAAATTTTTCAATAAAATTTTGAAGGAATAGAGGATGTCAGAAGAATGAAGAAAAAGTGTTGTGGTTCCTTTCTATAAAAACAAAGGGGATATTCAAAGTTGCAATAATTATAATGGAATTAAGCTTATGAGTCATACTATTAAACTTTGGGAAAGAGTAACCAAGAAACGTATCCGATGTATGACTATTGTATTAGAAAATAAGTTTGGTTTTATGCTAAGCAAATCAACTACAAAAGTTTTTTTTTTTTTTACAACAGTTAATGAAGAAGTATAGAGAGATGAGAAAAGATTTATATATGATTTTTCTTGATTTAGAGAAGACGTATGATAGAGTATTGCGAGAATTGATTTGGTGGATATGAAGAAAGAAGAGAGTCTCTCAAGGATATGTTTACTTGGTTCCGAATATGTACAAAGGTGCTACTACTAGTGTGAAAACTATTGTTAGAGGGACTTGTGAATTTCCGGTCATTATAGCTTTGCATCAAGGTTCTACACTAAGTTTGTATCTCTTTGCTCTAATTATGGATGAAGTAACAAAATAATTGCATGGTGATATCTTTTGGTGTATGTTATTTGCAGATAATATTGTCTTAATTGATGAAATTACTGATAAATGTTAAGTTAGAAAGTTGGAGGCATGCTTTGGAGTCTAAAGGTTTTAGAATTAATAGGAACAAGCCAAAGTTTATGCATTTTAATTATAGTAATGAGATGATGTTACAGAAAGATATGGTTCTAATTGATAGACAAAACATTCCTAAGAATAATAGCTTTCGATACTTAGGGTCTATCACTCAAGAGAATGGGAGATTTATGACGATGTTGCACATAGAATTAAGGTAGGCTAGTTAAAATGGAGAAGTGAATCAGGAGTCCTTTGAGATCGTCATATACCCATGAAACTTAAACGGAAGTCTTATGGAACAGTTATGAGGCCTGCTTTGTTATATGGTACAAAGTGTTGGGCAGTAGAAAAAGAACGCATCAACAAAATGTATGTAGTAGAGATGAGGATGTTGAGATAGATGTGTGATAAAACTAAGAAAGAAAATATTAGGAATAAATGTTTCTGTGAGGACTTGGGGATAGCTTCATTGGTAGTAAAATGAGGGAAAATAAATTCAAGTGGTTTGGAAACGTGCATCGTCGTCCTCACTCGGCACTTGTTAAAAGATGTGATCAAATCTTAGTAGATACTAGTAAAAGAGCATGGAGTAGGCCTAAAATCAGATCATGTGATGTTATTAGGAAGGACGTTGGCTTCTTGGGTTTACATACGAATATAGCATTTGATAGAAACCTTTGGCGGAACAAGATTCATGTAGCCGACCTCAAATAATGGGGTAAAACTCTGATGATGATGATATCTTTAGGTCTAAGAATAAATAATAATGAGTATACATTCTTCAAAATTATGAAACGAAAGATGGAAACAAAAAACAAAAGGAAATAGAATATCAAGATATCAAGACGAGAGAAACTTGGAAAATCTGTACAAATTTAAGGTAGGGTTTAAATTTACAGTATTAAGCATCTAGATGGCATGTGACGCTAGTCCTGCACACTTGGTCCGTTCACCAATAGCGATACCATTTAATATCGAGTTTCTAAAAGCAATCCAACTTCTTAAAGAAGCTTACACATGCATCTCTAAAAGATAGAGCACATGTACAAAATGCCATAATTCTCAATACCTCTCTGAAGGAGCTTAGATAATGGTTCAGCAATGTGACATCTCCCGCATACTTTGCTGCCAATGCACCGATGGCACATACGCCAGCTCTTCCACAGATGAATGTTACATCTCTGCTATAAGATACATGCCCACAAACTACAAATAAGAACGTCTGCACTAAAATGAGGAAACTCAGGGAAGAGCACGTATAGTCAACCGTGATCCTTGGGAAACAATGTCGCATGCTCTGACAACCTCAGAGCACAGGTTGAGATCATTCTTGTTGTTTGTAACTTGGTATGCCTTGAGAAGCAGGTATGCTGTGCCTAGTGCACCGGTGTAGACAGTGAAATCTCTCACTCGTCCCCCGTGGTTGAACCATGTTTCTTTCACGACCTGGAAGAAGAAATAAGCGAACATGAGGCGCACAAAGCAGATTATACCCCCATCCACCCACCCACCACCTGCGAGTTCACTCGCAACACAACCAAGTGGAAAACAGATTGGAATTGGTTGGAAGCGTGCCGATTGGAATTGGGTGATCGTACCCCTCCTGGCAATTCCAATCAGTCCTACAAGGAAACACACCCACTTCCCTACCAAGTACCAACACAACAAAGTGGAAAACGCCCAAGGGAAGCAGAGTCAGTCAGCACCATCCCTTCTTTGAGGAAATCTACCAGCTGTTTTCGAGAAACCCATGTTGTGGCAAGGAGTTCAAAGTCGAAATGGTCGATCATAGCACAATCTAGAATCTGACAGTCCAAGAGAGCAGCAAGAATAGCTGAACCTTTTCCTTGAGATCGAGGCCCGCCCGCAGGAACCGGTCGGCGGCTTTCGGGTATGGCAGGGATAGAAGCCTGTGAAGGGAGTCGCCGGCCACGGTTTCCTCGCTCTCCGCTTCCACTACGAAGCCCGGCATCTCGTTGCGGAAGAAGCGACCCGCCATGGCTACACCGCCCGCCCAAGGAACTGTGGCTCGAAGAGAACCTTCCGGTCCTATAAGAGCCTCGTGGGGGCGCCGGGGCGAGGTGGCACCTGGGGGATGCACGCCAACGGACGCGATGCGGTGAGAGTGCCAAATGGTTGTCATAGTCATAGAGTCATAAATCTACACTGCGTTGCGGTAAAAAAAAAAAAAGTGTAAGTGAAATTTTGAACATTAATTGTGCCAACATCAATGTTGGAGTGGGTATACTCCCACGTCATTTATAATTACTTGTGATCTTAGATTCTTCGATGTTGACACCATAATTTTAAATTTTGTAAGATAATATCAGAGAGAATATCTTACCTAAATTTTATATTTTGATTAATGTCATCTTCTATCTAATTTTCACGATCTATGTTGACCTTGAGGGAGAGTGTTGGAGTGGATATAGTCCCACATCATTTATATTAGTTGTGTGCAAGTGCTTATGACCGTAGACCCTTCAACCTTAATATCATGATTTCGAGGTTTGTAAGAATTGTTGCCCATGTCATTCAAAAAAAAAAAACAATAATAAAAGTAACAAAATAATGAAATCATAATCTAAAGATATCAAGAGACAGTCTCCAAATATTTGAATGAACAAGGTGAAAAGGAGCCGTGCTTCTTTTATGGTCACTATACGGAAAGGATGTCTTACGATGTTTTCCAAGCTCACCAATTTTACAATGAAGATTGTTCACTGATGTAGGAATGAGAACAATGTCACAAAGTCTATAAAGAGATGGATGTCCCAGACGACAATGCCACTAAAAAAGAAGTATCAAACGTAGATGATGTCTTGTATTGTTTGAAAGGCCCGTCAACAAGGTAGTATAATTCCCTTGACTCACGACCGCTACCAATCGGCTTCTTCGTTTGGAGATCCTAAAAAACATAATGAAAAATGATAGAAAGCTGCTAAGCAATTCAAAGAGCGTGTCAATGAACTAATGGACAATAGGTCAATAGGAAATTTTAGAACATAAAGACATCTTGTAGGGTTAGAGAACATAATGAAAAATGATAGAAAGCTGCTAAGCAATTCAAAGAGCGTGTCAATGAACTAATGGACAATAGGTCAATAGGAAATTTTAGAACATAAAGAACATCTTGTAGGGTTAGAGATTGGGTATGAACAGTTCCTTTCCAGTCACAAATAAGTAAGAGCCATCTGCCACAGCAACAGGAGAATGTGTAGTGGACAATTGAAGAGAAGATAAGGTTGAACGGTTACCTGTCATGTGACAAGAAGCTCCATAATCCACAATCCAAGAGGAATTATTGTAAATTGCAGAGGCACCATCTGAAGTTGTGGCATGAAAAGATGAGGTGGATGCAAATGAGCCTTTTAGTAGACACTGGAAGGCCTCGTACTCCTCAGCTGACAATGTAACTCCCTTTTCAGACGATGATCTTATAGGTTGTTGTTGCATGGGCTGTTGAGAAGACACTGTAACAGAAGACTGAGACTTGTTGGAGATCCAAGATGAGCAACGGGACGTAGACGTGAGCCTCCTCTACCACACTTCTTCCAACAAAAATTCGATTGATGTTCATTCTTGTTGCAATGAACACATGGTGATCCACGACCCCGACTATACCCACGACCACGACCTTCTGCAACAAGAGCATAAGTGCTACCAGACTCCCCAACCTTACTAGATGTGGCCACACTCATGAAGTTCAATTTGTTACTTACACAAAGAACACATGAATAGGCATCAGCCAAGTTAGGAACTTGAGTGTCGACAAGCAAAGTATCTCGAACATGTTTGAGAATATCATCCATTCCAGATAAGAACTTTGTAACAATAAATTCTTCCTTTTGCTTCTTCAATTGGGCAGCATCAACAACAAATGGTTGGTACACCTGTAATTCATTCCATAGACTTGGAATATCAACAAAATAATTTCGAATAGATGTTATAAATGTGGGATATGTTATATCCAGCAGAATATATTTTCTTGAGAGTATCTCACATGTCCTTAGAAGTTTCAAAAAAGATGACAGTGTTAAAAATACTTTGTTCACAACAGTTATTCAGAATTGAAATCAACATTCCATCATCAACCTCCCAAGTTTCATATGCCTTTTTATCCTCCTTAGGAGGAGGATCATTCTCAATATATCGAAGCTTTCGTAGGGAAAAGAGCAAGAGGTGAAAAGATCTAGCCCACTGATAATAGTTCATCCCGTTCAATCTTGCTTATGATAAAAATTCATGTCGAAGGTTGGAGCAGGAATGGTTGTCATTTTCTCTATCATCTTGAAAAAAAAAAATAGACAAATACCTTTGCTGCTACCAAGAAGAATACGGGATAAAAAGAAATCACATAGAACCAAACAGGTCGGCACATACGTATATCCAACTACCAAACAAACCCCCATGTGTTGACCATCCGAAAGATAAACCTGTGCCGAAAAGTTTTGCTAGAAGAAAGAAACCTCCCTTGTGCCCTTCGTGCACACCTCTTCCATCCAAATTTGATATTTTCTTATACTTCTTTCCGGAGGTGGTTTTACTAGGGGTTGGTGAAAAACTCTCATCAAGTGGTGTCACCAATTGTTGAGCGTGTGTTTATTTTTCACCTTAGCGTCAGCTTATCAGTCATCTCCACTTCGCTCCACTTCACTGCGCTTCAATCAATTTCATTTCGCTATACTTCATTTCACTCCACTACGCTCCATTTTCATGTCTCTCCGTCTCACTCCCTTATAAAGTAGACATCAAAACGTGACAGCTGTAGACACGACAAAAATGACATCGCGGTGAATAAATCTCATGTTATACTAAAATAGGCCAAGTGTGTAACGTCGCGCGTTTTCCGGATCCACGTGGATCCAGGTTTAGCGGGTTTGGTGGCCAATGTGAGGCCCAATAGTGTTGTATGTTTCTTATTAGATCCTTACCGGGCTTGGTTATGGGTCTTTGTTGGTGTTCAGTACGCTGGACATCAACAGTGTGTTGGCGTCCAGGTGGGTGATGTCGACTTTGTGTTGGCGGCCATGGGTTGCCGTTGACATGGTTTTAGCGTCCATCGGTGTGGACGTCTATCGATATTTCTAGCGTGTTCCGTAGTATGAACTTGGCGGCCAAAGATGTGGACGCCTGTGGGGTGGCGGTTTGGTTAACGACACATAGGTTGACGTTAACATGACGCACTTGTGTTTTTAGGGCTGACCCGAGCCTTGTTCTTTCCTCTCTCTCTCCCTTCCTCTTCGCCCACCTTCACCCTTGAGCTTCTTCACGAGTTCAGACGGTCGGCGGGAGCTCGTGGGAAGGCTGTGGTGCGCATGGTAGCTGCAGATCGGGCGGAGAATGGCGAATTGGAGCGCAGTGTTCGTGGGGCGTTCCTCGGGTTTCGGCATGATTCAAGATTCTTCGGGGGTTTAATTGCGTTTCTGAGGTAGGGACTGGACCCCTGGATTCCTCATGGTTGATTGATTATGGTTTGTTTGTATAGATTGCATGTTAATTGAGTTTTTGGGAAAAAGGGTTACCATGCTGGGAAATTGGGTGGTTTGATCGATCCAAGTATTGAATCTTACTTTTCTGGTTTAATTATAGTATATAGATGTAAGGGGAAGAGTTTCCCCATGTTTTTTTCTATTGTATTTATGGCTAGATTGCCTGTGCAATTAGTTTAGGGCCATTTTGTGTGTTTTGGCGGGTTCTGCAGTGAAGATCTTGGCATCAACATCGGTTGACGCAGAGTTCTTCGTTGGGAGATTAACGGCTAGGTATCTAGCCGTTGATTGTGGGTAAATGGCCAAGTGGTGGTCGCTTACTTGTTGTTGACAGCAAGGGACATTGTCGTCTATATCCTTTGGACGGCAATCGATGTCGCCGCCAACCTGTGCATGTGCACAATGTGTTTTAATGGCATTCTTATTATAAGTGTTGCAGTGTATTAACATCTGTGGTGCTCTTGGAGCACGGGGCTTTTGAGGTCAGTTTACTGGCTATGTAGTTGTGAAATATCTCAAGGTTTTGATGTCATGCAAGTGGTTTGTATATGCATGGTACATCGTACGCTATCATGTTTATTATATATATTAATTATTGTGGTGTTGTGGCGATGAGGTTCACGTCTGAACCTAGCCTTGATCCTTTAGGATCCTTTACAGATTATCCTGGAGGGATAATTAGTAAAGTGTAAGTATGATTATTATGTAAATATTGTGGCCAATGTTTAATATGACCTCTACTGTCACAAGATGTTCAATGATAGGCCAAGTATGATTGGCTATCGTGGTTTATATGTGTGTCTGTGTGAATTAGTTTAGAGGTCATCGTCTGACCAATGACAAACTGCGGTGTTATCTTTAATATGGTTAGTGTATGTAGTTGTGCAAGTTAGCTTGTGAGTCACATGGTGACTAGGACAAGCTATCCTTAATGGTGATTTGTGTACCGTGATTGGTAACAGAAAGTGTTTGTGTATATATCGTGGTTTGAGCTTGCCGAGTGTGGTGGTCCGGCGCCTATTCCAGAATGCCTCTCTAGTCGGGTACCCTAGGTTCTTTGTGAGCCAGGCACGTGTGTTTGTTGTGCTCGGGGTTTTGTCCCGGTATAGTGTGGTACCGTCGAGGTCTGTGTCGTCTTCCTGGACACCCTCACTCCTGTGCTTGAGTTGTACGTTCGGCTGAGGGAAAGACGACAGTAGGGCAGCGGCTTGTGTTTGTGGGTGTGTAGTCGCTTGTAGCGTGCTCGTAATTGGGGGTACGAACACCAGTAGTCAACACTGGTCCCCAGCTAGTCCTGTTTTTAGTGCCTCACTTTAGGGTGCTCCGCCCAGAGACTCTAGAGGTGCCAGACATGGGCCTGCAATTGTGTGTCTGCAGGTGTGGTGTTGGTTAGTCTCCACAGTTGTTTGACTTGTTCTCGTGGAGCGGCAGTTGGACCTTTCGTCCATGACTGCGAGGCTGAGAGGTTGTTCTTGTGTTGTGTTGTCTGGGTTGGATATTGGCCTGATCAGCCAGTAGTCCGTTCCCGTGTGGTGGTGTCGTTCTTCGCGACTCGTGCTTTGTTAGCTCCAGATGTGGTTGTGGTGACGTCGTTTCCCTTCCGACTCGTGCTTTGCTACTTGTCGTGGTTCGTGAGTTTGTGACTCGTGGTTGAGGTTTGACCTTTTCGAGGTGTGCCTGGTGTTGGCACAGTTGTGACTGTGTTGTGGTTTGTGTGACTTGTCGGTTGAGGTTTTACTTATAATATTATGCCTAAATAAAGGTATAATATAATTATGGTTCAGTATGGTGTTTATCACCTACTTATACCCTTGTTCGGGTGTTTGTGTTGTGGTACCTCAGAGTAGCAGGTACGTATACCCTTCGTGGGTTACTTTGTAGTTTTGTAGTGGTACATTGTGTACCAACCTTTCCGGGTAATCGTGTGTTGTGGAGGTCTTGTGGTTTGACCTACCACTTGTTGTATCTTATCTATTTTAAGTAAATCTTTGTTTATAATTTATTATGGATTAGTGTGTGATTATTAATTATGTTACCTTTGTGAGTAATTTGCCGATGAGGCTTGTGGCCTAGGCATATTGTGGTTTAGTAGAGCTGTGCTCCGTGGAGGCCGTATGAGACCTTCCACTTGTTGAATTTTACTCTTCTTGGGTATGGTTCCGATTATGGTTTTAATGTGTGATGGACTAGCTAGTTGTAGTCAGTCCTACCACTTATGTGTAGCTTTCGACGTAGTGAGGTTTGGAGTATAAAGGACCAGCTCTTTGTTAGCAGTTATGTTACTCAAGTGTTTGAGATTCGCCTGTGAAGCTTGTAGCCTGGGCAGTGACTTGCATGTGTGGCTTATAGTTTAGGCAACTAGTTGTTGTAGCAGTGTGCCAGTGAGACTGTGGTTTAGGCACCTTAGTAGTTGGGCTGACTAATGATATTATATTAGTCCTGTAGTCCCACTTTCCTTCCGAGGACTTTGTGTTTATTATCATGATTATGTTTAATTGATATTTATTGTTATGATGTGAGCATGAAATTGTTTGGCTATTGATGTTGCCAGTGAGACCCATTGGGGTTGAGGTGTCTGTGATTACGTGTTGTTTTGGGTAGTCCCTGCTGAGCCAGTGACTTGTTGAGGCTCACTCCCCTACAGTTCTTTTCAGGGCTTGTCGAGTGTTTGGCTTGCAGCAGCGTTGTGTCAGACTTGTACCATAGCAGTAGTGTAGTAGTTAGTGTTGTGTGAGCTTTTGCTCCCTCGGGATATGCCCCAGGTAGTTGTACTTTTTAATTGACATGTATTAATGTAATGGACAGTTGTACAAATTTGTGAACAGATATAAGCACATGTACTTTCTTGTGTTTTATACTGTGTAGTGTCTTTTATACTCTTACTGGACACGTGTGTGAGATATCCCTTACGAGACTTCGGTCCGTTCGCGGGAGGCGGATCTGAATATGGAGCTTTATTGAGCATAAGTACCCGGTCCGTCACAGTTGGTATCAGAGCAATGTCCAGTTAGAATATGAAAAGACATTGAAAGTATAATGTCCCAATACATTGATTAATGTCCACTACTGGTAGTAAGTCTGCGGTTTTGTGTGATATAAAGTAGTTTTTACGTGAGCTTTTGGCACGTAAACCGTGTGTTTCTGTTTGTTAAATGGCAGTTGGGAGCAGTTGTTGTGCCACAATATGGATAGTGGCATAAGTTGTGTGGTAGCATCCTGGCACTAGTGCAGTTAAAGCAGTTAAGTATAATATTTAAAAGTTTTAGTTGTAGAGATTAGAGGAGAAATGTAAAGTAGTGTCCTGAGAGGGATATGCATGTTATATGTTAGTAAAGTACAGAGTTGGCAGAGACAGGTGTATGGTAACAAGGTGATAAGGAACAGGTCAGTGGGTGCGTGTGATAAGTTGCAGTTGAGAAGCTCAGCAAATGTATTGTGGTATTAGAGATCTGAGTCAGTCAGATGATTAAGAAACAGTGTGGATGAGAATGTGATTAGTGTTATGAAGAGTTTGATATGATTAAGAAGGGCAGATCAGCTTTAAAAGAGGTATTAGTACATAAAAGAGCAGTGATTTATGGCAGATAGATTAAGTATGCCTGAGATCAGAAATTTGAGAAAAAATGTTGTTATGAATAATGATAGTAACAGAAAGTGTGATATGAAGTTTTAAATAAGTATAGAAATAATCAGTTGAATAAAGAAAGAGAGAAAAGAAGGATTAGTGTGCCAATAAGAATTTGTGAAATTGCACAAGGGGAATATTTAGTTGATGAATGGCAGATTATGAGAAATTTTTCAGAAAGAACATTTAATGAAATAAGAGAGGTATTTTGCAGAAAAGATATGGATTAAAAAAAGAAGAATTTAGCAAATGATGAAGTGAATAAGATCAGATGAGTCAGAAAATATCAGTTAGATTGCATAATCAGTGCAAAGAAATGATTCAATTGAGCAGAAAGGAATTGTTATTAAGATATTTCAGAGTTTTATGCAGGAGCAGGAATAGACTAATTAAAGAGTATTTGGAAAGGTTATGTAACAAAAGTATGAGATTTACCAGAGAATGTCAGTAAAGCAGGAATGATATATGAAGAGCATATATGTCAATAGGGTTTAGCAGATCAGAAATTACAGTAATTTCTTCAGCGTGAATTAATTGAATAAGATGATTTGAGAAGCAGTTGAAGCCAGAAGAAAGTAATTGAAAGCAATACTGTGAGCAGAAATTGTGGAATATTTTGCAAAAAGTGTTCAGTGTGATCAGAGTAGCGGAAGCGGAAGCAGAAGCAAAGAAAATTTAATATTCATAGATTGTTAAGTTTGCGTGAATAAGGAGAAAGTGTAAAGTTTTGCGCAGCAAAATAAAGGAACAAAGTTTATTGTGGTTTTAATCAGAGATTGACTTTAAGCAGTATGAGCAGAATAATATGAAAAGAGCAGAAAATTCAAAGATGGTGATTGGTTTTCTTTGAAGAAGTGTCATTTATGAATGTAAATGCAGATGAGGCAGGATAACAACAAACATTGATAAATGGAAAAAGAAATGGTGGCATGAAGAATATTACAGTGTAAGATATTTGAGAAAGGTAAAGTGGTCTCGAAAGAAATATTGCAAACACAGCCCAGAAATTATGGAAGCAGGTTCAGTCCAAGGAGATAAAGTGCCATTGGCAAGGTAGAATCGTCTACAATTGAAAAGTAAAGAAAGTCAATGGAATCGACAGAACAGAGTAATTGTGAATGAATTGAAAGAAAAGAAAGGAGCAAAGCAAGGATGGAAATAGACTGATGAATTGAAAGACTGATGCAGAGAAAGAATATCCTTCTTATTTTGTATATGATTTTATTTCTTTTTAGGTGATAATCGGGTTGTTGTAATTTGTTTTACATATCGAGGACGATATTTCTTTTTAGGTGATAATAATGTAACGTCGCGCGTTTTCCGGATCCCCGTGGATCCAGGTTTAGCGGGTTTGGTGGCCAATGTGAGGCCCATTAGTGTTGTATGTTTCTTATTAGATCCTTACCGGGCTTGGTTATGGGTCTGTGTTGGTGTTCAGTACGCTGGACATCAACAGTGTGTTGGCGTCCAGGTGGGTGACGTCGACTTTGTGTTGGCGGCCATGGGTTGCCGTTGACATGGTTTTAGCGTCCATCGGTGTGGACGTCTACCGATGTTTCTAGCGTGTTCCGTAGTATGAACTTGGCGGCCAAAGATGTGGACGCCTGTAGGGTGGCGGTTTGGTTAACGACACATAGGTTGACGTTAACATGACGCACCTGTGTTTTTAGGGCTGACCCGAGCCTTGTTCTTTCCTCTCTCTCTCCCTTCCTCTTCTCCCACCTTCACCCTTGAGCTTCTTCGCGAGTTCTGACGGTCGGCGGGAGCTCGTGGGAAGGCTGTGGTGCGCATGGTAGCTGCAGATCGGGCGGAGAATGGCGAATTGGAGCGCGGTGTTTGTGGGGCGTTCCTCGGGTTTCGGCATGATTCAAGTTCTTCGGGGGTTTAATTACGTTTTTGAGGTAGGGACTGGACCCCTGGATTCCTCATGGTTGATTGATTATGGTTTGTTTGTATAGATTGCATGTTAATAGAGTTTTTGGGAAAAAGGGTTACCATGCCGGGAAATTGGGTGGTTTGATCGATCCAAGTATTGGATCTTACTTTTCTGGTTTAATTATGGTATATAGATGTAAGGGGAAGAGTTTCCCCATGTTTTTTTTTCTATTGTAGTTATGGCTAGATTGCCTGTGCAATCGGTTTAGGGCCATTTTGTGTGTTCTGGCGGGTTCTGCAGTGAAGATCTTGGCGTCAACATCGGTTGACGCAGAGTTCTTCGTTGGGAGATTAACGGCTAGGTATCTAGCCGTTGATTATGGGTAAACGGCCAAGTGGTGGTCGCTTACTTGTGTTGACGGCAAGGGACATTGTCGTCTATATCCTTTGGACGGCAATCGATGTCACCGCCAACCTGTGCATGTGCACAGTGTGTTTTAATGGCATTCTTATTATAAGTGTTGCGGTGTATTAACACATGTGGTGCTCTTGGAGCACGGGGCTTTTGAGGTCAGTTTACTGGCTATGTAGTTGTGAAATATCTCAAGTTTTGATGTCATGCAAGTGGTTTGTATATGTATGGTACATCGTACGCTATCATGTTTATTATATATTAATTATTGTGGTGTTGTGGCGATGAGGTTCATGTCTGAACCTAGCCTTGATCCTTTAGGATCCTTTACAGATTATCCTGGAGGGATAATTAGTAAAGTGTAAGTATGATTATTATGTAAATATTGTGGCCAATGTTTAATATGACCTCTACTGTCACAAGATGTTCAATGATAGGCCAAGTATGATTGGCTATCGAGGTTTATATGTGTGTGTGTGAATTAGTTTGGAGGTCATCGTCTGACCAATGACAAACTGCGGTGTTATCTTTAATATGGTTAGTGTATGTAGTTGTGCAAGTTAGCTTGTGAGTCACAGGGTGACTAGGACAAGCTATCCTTAATGGTGATTTATGTACCGTGATTGGTAACAGAAAGTGTTTGTGTATATATCGTGGTTTGAGCTTGCCGAGTGTGGTGGTCCGGCGCCTATTCCGGAATGCCTCTCTAGTCGGGTACCCCAGGTTCTTTGTGAGCCAGGCACGTATGTTTGTTGTGCTCGGGGTTTTGTCCCGGTACAGTGTGGTACCGTCGAGGTCTGTGTCGTCTTCCTGGACACCCTCACTCCTGTGCTTGAGTTGTACGTCCGGCTAAGGGAAAGACGACAGTAGGGCAGCGGCTTGTGTTTGTGGGTGTGTAGTCGCTTGTAGCACGTTCGTAGTAGTTGGGGGTACGGACACCAGTAGTCGACACTGGTCCCCAACTAGTCCTGTTTTCCAGTGCCTCACTTTAGGGTGCTCCGCCAGAGACTCTAGAGGTGCCAGGCATGGGCCTGCAGTTGTGTGTCTGCAGTGTGGTGTTGGTTAGTCTCCACAGTTGTTTACTTGTTCTCGTGGAGCAGCAGTTGGACCTTTCGTCCGTGACTGCGAGGCTGAGAGGTTGTTCTTGTGTTGTGTTGTCCGGGTTGGATATTGGCCTAATCAGCCAGTAGTCTGTTCCCGTGTGGTGGCGTTGTTCTTCACGACTCGTGCTTTGTTAGCTCCAGATGTGGTTGTGTGGTGACGTCGTTTCCCTTCCGACTCGTGCTTTGCTACTTGTCGTGGTTCGTGAGTTTGTGACTCGTGGTCGAGGTTTGACCTTTTCGAGGTGTGCATGGTGTTGGCACAGTTGTGACTGTGTTGTGGTTTGTGTGACTTGCCGGTTGAGGTTTTACTTGTAAATTATACCTAAATAAAGGTATAATATAATTGTGGTTCAGTATGGTGTTTATCACCTACTTATACCCTTGTTCGGTGTTTGTGTTGTGGTACCTCAGAGTAGCAGGTACCTATACCCTTCGTGGGTTACTTTGTAGTTTTGTAGTGGTACATTGTGTACCAACCTTTCCGGTAATCGTGTGTTGTGGAGGTCTTGTGGTTTGACCTACCACTTGTTGTATCTTATCTATTTTAAGTAATCTTTGTTTATAATTTATTATGGATTAGTGTGTGATTATTAATTATGTTACCTTTGTGGGTAATTTGCCGATGAGGCTTGTGGCCTAGGCATATTGTGGTTTAGTAGAGCTGTGCTCCGTGGAGGCCGTATGAGACCTTCCACTTGTTGAATTTTACTCTTCTTGGGTATGGTTCCGATTATGGTTTTAATGTGTGATGGACTAGCTAGTTGTAGCCAGTCCTACCACTTATGTGTAGCTTTCGACGTAGTGAGGTTTGGAGTATAAAGGACCAGCTCTTTGTTAGCAGTTATGTTACTCAAGTGTTTGAGATTCGCCTGTGAAGCTTGTAGCCTGGGCAGTGACTTGCCTGTGTGGCTTATAGTTTAGGCAACTAGTTGTTGTAGCAGTGTGCCAGTGAGACTGTGGTTTAGACACCTTAGTAGTTGGGCTGACTAATGATATTATATAGTCATGTAGTCCCACTTTCCTTCGAGGACTTTGTGTTTATTATCATGATTATGTTTAATTGATATTTATTGTTATGATGTGAGCATGAAATGGTTGGACTATTGATGTTGCTAGTGAGACCCATTGGGGTTGAGGTGTCTGTGATTACGACGTTGTTTTGGGTAGTCCCTGCTGAGCCAGTGACTTGTTGAGGCTCACTCCCCTACAGTTCTTTTAAGGGCTTATCGAGTGTTTGGCTTGCAGCAGCGTTGTGTCAGACTTGTACCACCAGCAGTAGTGTAGTAGTTAGTGTTGTGTGAGCTTGTGCTCCCTTGGGGTATGCCCCAACTAAGAGCGCGCTACAAGTGACTAAACAACAAACTCAGAAGTCACTGTCCCCTGTCGTCTTTCCCTCAGCCGGACGATAACTCTCCTCAGGAGTGAGGGTGTCCATGAAGACGGCAAGACCCTGACGGTATCACTGTACCGGGACAAACCCCGAGCACACCCACGTGCCTGGCTCACCTCGGAACCTGGGGCTCCCAACTGAAGAGGTAACCACGGAAGGCGTAACACTACTTGCCACGCACACAGAAACACGTGCACGCCACGAAAACCACAAATGAGTCTCTAAGCTACTCACACACTTTACCATTTGAGCCACATGCTCATCACGTGAGCAGTATTCAAAGCGTACATTGATGATCCAGCATTATTACACACATTTCTAAACACAACGGTAATCTCCTACGATACAAAAGAATGCATTAAACATGCATAAGTATTGCCAACATATGCACATTTGCTGCGTTCGGCTGCTAACGCGACAGGTGCATGGTCGCCTTTAGGTCGCGACATATCGCGCCGACGCGTTCAGAACGCGACAGGCTTGACCGTCGCCTTAGCAGGTGAAAACCTTATCCGAACCCCTTCGCCAGAAACCCTAGAAACCTCCTGTTACACCCAGTTCTGATTCATTTTTCATGCTCTTTGTGATACCCTAGCATGGTATCTAATATCAGAAAGCAGTAAAACACCCCACAAACCACACATACACGAATTCCATGAAGAACAACGGGTGGAATCTCCCTACCTGCTATGAAAAACCTTAAACTGACGATAATCTGGCGTTCCTCCCGCTCCACACGCGATCCTCGCGGTGAGAACGTGACAAATCGATGCTCAAAAGTCGAAGTCGACCTCAAACCCTCGCACAGCACCTCCCCTGGCCGAGCTGAGCTTATGAGAGCTCGGTTCTGTCAAGGTTTATTAAAAACCCACAGCGGTTCGAAACGCGACATGAAGTCCGACCTCCACCAGGTCGCGACGTACCTGGGCGTCGCGATCCCCTTCGACGATAGCCCAACACTTGACACGTGGTGCACATGCCCACGATCAATTAAAACAGCGGTTACCCTAACGCGACGTCCCTGAGTGTCGCGTTCAGGCCACGACATACCCCTCCGTCGCGTCAAGAACAGAACACAGACTGACTGATTGGGCTGAAACCAGCCAGTCCGCGATGCACAAAACCCTGCGTAAATTCCTGCTACACATCACATAGTCCACACACTGGCCCTCACAACACATTGAAAATCGATCTAAATAGCCGATACACTACATTACTATCACCTAAAAGAAATTTCGTCCTCGAAATTTAAAATAGAACTCAACCACAAGAATTTCAAATTAAACAGACAGGTTCTATCACCTAAAAGAAATTTAAAAGCTTACTCAAACAAGTATGGATACGTCTTCATCATTTCTTCTGCTAATTCCCATGTATCTTCACCACCTTGTCTGTTTTCCCATCTGATCTTTACCAAATCAATGTTCTTATTTCTTAGCTTTTGTGTTCTGCGGTCTGTAATCTGAATTGGATATTCTGGCATAGTCATATCTGGCTTCACTTTCTCTCTTTGATAGTTAATTACTTGGGACGGATCCTTAATATACTTTCGGAGCATAGAAACATGGAATACATTATGAACATTCGCAAAGTCTGTCGGCAAGTCCAATCTATAAGCAGTTTCTCCTATTCTTTCAATAATTTGGAACGGACCAACATATCGGGGGCTTAATTTACTCCGCTTGCTGAACCTGAGTATACCTTTAGTTGGAGAAACTCTTAAAAACACATAATCTCCCACTTCAAATTGTAATGGCCTGCGTCTGACATCTGCATAACTTTTCTGACGACTTTGAGCTGCTTGAAGCTTTTCTTTAATAAGTTTCACTATATCTGCACTTTGTCTAACCAATTCTGGACCCAAAATCTGTTTCTCACCGACCTCATGCAATTCAATGGTGTTCGACACGGTCTGCCATAAAGTGCTTCATAAGGTGCCATCCCGATGCTTGCTTGATAACTGTTATTGTATGCAAATTCTACCATACTTAAATGTCGATCCCAAATACTACCCCAAACTAGGCAACAAGCTCTCAACATATCTTCTATTGTCTGGATGGTCCTCTCTGTCTGTCCATCTGTCTGCGGATGATAGGCTGAACTGTATCTCAACTCTGTGCCTATTACCCTTTGTAAACTCCTCCAAAATCCAAGGTGAATCTTGGGTCTCGATCTGAGACAATAGTGACTGGAATTCCATGCAACGGTACTATTCTTTCAACGTACAACTTTGCTAGTCTGTCAACTGGCCATGACATACTAACTGGCAACAATCTGCAAACTTTTGTTAATCTGTCAACAATACCCAAATTGCATTATGACCTGCTGAACTGGGTAACCCAACTATAAAATCCATAGCTATATCATCCCATTTTCACTGTGGAATAGGCAACGACTGCAACAAACCTCCTGGTTTCTGATGTTATGCTTTTACCTGCTGACAAATGGCACACCTTGCTATGAATTCTGCTATTTCTCGTTTCATATTTGGCCACCAAAGATAACGTTTCAGATCTTGATACATCTTAGTACTGCCCGGATGGATAGTATATCTTGACCTATGGGCTTCTTCTAACACTTTCTGTTTAATTTCTGCCTCAGCTGGGACATACACTCGTCCCTTCAGCCTGACCACATTATCATGACCCAAGGTCACTTCATCCATTCTGAGAATATCTGCCAACTTGTCATCTGTTCTTTGAGCTTCCACTATTTGCCAATACAAAGAAGATTCGATTGTACTGCTTGCTAACACTGCTCTTCGCTGACTGTTGGGTACATACAATGAATTCTCTGCCACATCTTCAAATAGTTTCCATTCTCTGATCATAAATTGATTCATAACAGATTTTCTACTCAATGCATCAGCTACCACATTAGCTTTCCCTGGATGATATTCCAGACTGAAATCATAATCTTTCAGATATTCCATCCATCTGCGCTGCCTCAGGTTCAAATCTTTTTGCGAGAAAATGTACTTTAGGCTCTTATGATCAGTGAATATCTCAAACCTTTCTCCATATAAATAATGTCGCCAAATCTTCAAAGCAGATATCACTGCTGCTAGCTCCAAATCATGAGTCGGGTTATTCTCTTCATGCTTCTTTAATGGCCTGGATGCATAAGCAACAACTTTACCATGCTGCATCAACACGACTCCTAATCCTCTTCTGGATGCATCTGTATACAACACATAACCACCTTTGCCTGATGGAATCACCAATATCGGTGCTGAAGTGAGCCTCTTCCTTAATTCTGCAAAACTGCACTTGCACTCAGAAGACCATACAAAAGGAACTCCCTTCCTGGTCAACTTAGTCATTGGAGCTGCTATCTTGGAAAAGTCTTGAATAAACCTTCTATAATAACCTGCTAGCCCCAAAAAGCTTCTAATTTCTGACACTGTTTTTGGCTCCTCCCATCTCAATACTGCTTCTACTTTTGCTGGGTCCACCGCAACTCCTTCACCAGAAATCACATGCCCCAAAAATTGAATCTCTTTCAGCCAAAATTCACATTTGCTGAACTTGGCATATAATTGATGTTCTCTTAATATCTGCAATGTAATCCTAAAATGTTCTGCATGCTCCTCCTCCGATGTTGAATATACTAAAATATCATCAATAAACTGATCCAGATACGGATGAAATATTCTATTCATCAAATTCATAAAAGCTGCTGGCGCATTAGTCAATCCAAATGGCATGACTACAAACTCATAATGCCCATATCTGGCCTTGAAAGCTGACTTCTCAATATCCTCTTCTTTAATCTCAACTGATGATACCTTGATCTTAAATCAATCTTGGAGAATACCTTAGCTGACTGGAGCTGATCAAATAAATCATCTTTCTTGGGAGTGGATAATTCTTAATAGTAACTTTATTCAATTGCCGGTAATCTATGCACATCCTCATACTACCATCTTTCTTTCTAACAAACAACACTGGTGCACCCCACGGTGAATGACTTGGCCTGATAAAACCCTTCTCTAACAATTCCTGTAATTGCTTCTTTAACTCTTTCAATTCTGCTGGTGCCATTCTATACGGTGCCTTGGAAATCGGTATGCTACCCGGTTGCAACTCAATAATAAAATCCACTTCTCTACATGGTGCTAATCCTGGTAAATCTTCTGGGAATACATCTACAAACTCCCTAACCACTGGCACAGATTTATTGACTTATCAGACTCAACCAGACTTACAGATGCAAGATATGCTACACACCCATCATTAATCAACCTTCTAGCTCTAAAGGCAGAGATAATAAACTTAGAAGAATAGAAGGGCATACCTTGAAATTCAAAAGCTACCCCGTCTGGTCCACAAAATCTGACTCTCTTCTTTCTACAGTCTACTAAAGTACTATATGCCTCTAACTAGTCCATTCCCATAATCAAATCATACTCTTTCAAAGCCAAAGCATACAACTGTGCCGGTAATCAGTTTCCACAAACCATTATAGGAACTCCATCTAAATAACTAGAAATAAGCATGTAATCACCAGAAGGAACTTCAACAACTAACTCACACTGCTTCTCCTCTAAAGGATGAGCCATACCATCCAGAAAATCTTCAGAAATAAAGGAATGAGAGGCACCCGGATCAATTAATATTCTAGCTGAGAAATCAAAGATTGGAAGTATACCTTCAATGAGATTTGATGCCTCTGCCTGCGCCCTGGTGATTGCCATCACTCGACCTCGACCTCCTCTCTGAAAAGGTACTCCTCTACCTCTATCTGCTGGCGGCTGATATGTCTGTTGCTACTGCTGTGTTCCTCTGCCATAACCATATTCTCGAGATGGAAAATCTCTAGCATAATGTCCTGGCTGTCCACAAGAGTAACACCTGACCTCCCGGAATGGCTGACCTACTGTACTCTGCTGAGACTCTTCTGGAACCAGTGGCCTATAGCCACGACCCTGCTGTGAAAACCTTGCTGCTGCCTCTGCCTCGACCTCCTTGGAAAAATTTCTTAATTTGCTTACCCCACTTCGAAATACCTGATGACGATGCTCCAGAAGGTGCCTTCCCTTACTCACACCCTGCGACTGCTGGGGAAGACGAAAACTACCAGAACCACTTACTTGGGACTGACTCTGCCTAAACTACAAAGTCCTCTCCAACACAGCTGCCCTCTGAGCTGCCTCCTCTACAGTTCTGCACATAAGTGGAGCTACTGCATCTTGCAATTCGGCCTCAACCCTCTAATAAAATACTCTACCATCATCGTATTATCAGTTACCACATAAGGAGCATACCTGCTCAATGCCATGAACCTCATCTGATACTCTAACACTGATAATTTCTCTTGCTGTAGAGTTCGAAATTGTTCTCTTTTTGCTTGCTGAATCTGCAATGGGAAGAATGTATCATTGAAAGTTGCTAAAAATTCTACCCAAGTGATCTGATCCTCTGTCCTTCCAGCATATGCAGTCTGCAACTTAAGCCTCCACCATTCCTGAGCAAATCCCCTCAACTGATAAGTAGCTAGAATAACCTTATCCTCCGAAGAACATCTCATAATCACGAAGACTCTCTCGATCTCATGGATCCAATGCTCAGCGGTATCTGGGTTAGGGCCACCTAAGTAAGTAGGGGGCTGAAACCTCAGAAACCTCTCCACCAAAGCTGTGGTCTCCTCTGCCGCAGTCGGCCTCGCTGGAACTGCAGGAACCACGGGCATCACAAGTGGTACCTCAACTCCTACTGGTGGTACAGCTGGTGCTGCTGGCACTGCCTCCTCCACAACTGGCACTGTTGTCTGTACGGGTTAGGGCCACCTGAGTAAGTAGGGGGCTGAAACCTCAGAAACCTCTCCACCAAAGCTGTGGTCTCCTCTGCCGCAGCCGGCCTCGCTGGAACTGCAGGAACCATGGGCACCACAAGTGGTACCTCAACTCCTACTGGTGGTACAGCTGGTGCTGCTGGCACAGCCTCCTCCACAACTGGCACTGCTGTCTGTACGGGTGCTGGCTGATCCAATCTAGTGCGGATCTCTGTAAGACTCTCCCATATCCGTTCTATCATTCTCTGAGTATTATCCTCCTGATCATCACCACCTCCTCCCCAATCTCTCCGATCAGCCATCTCAGATCCTGCGCAAATAATTTCCAACACACAACGTAACACAAATCAACATAAAACCCAGGGTCATTTCCAGCAGTGGGTTATAGTAGAGAATAGGCTATATAACTTCCTTGTTCCCTTACATTTATACGGACTATGCTCTGATACCAACTATGACGGACCACACCGTTCAAACCCGTTAACCTGATAACGAGCTTGACACGGCTCCGCCTCCCGCGATCGGGCCGAAGCCTCGCAAGGGATACCATTCATGAACGTCTGTAGAAATATAAAGAAATAGCTGAACAGAAGTAAACATTTCATTCCACAAATAATTACAGAGATTACATAGCCAGTTTCTCGACTAGAACCAAAACTAGTACAAAGGAACCTGGGTATACCCCGAGGCGTACAAGCCAGGAAATTATACTGCTGGAGGTGGCGCAAACCTGCTCCGCTACGGTGCGGCTCGGAACTAGAAGAAGGACGGGAAATCTCCTGCTCTCCCACCTGAAAGGGGTATGGTAGGGGGGTGAGCCTCACAAGTCACTGGCTCAGTAGGGAAACTCCCCCAGAAACCGAGCAAACCAACACACAAGAATTAAAGCAGGAGCTACTCTAGCAATATATATATGAGCCATTTAAATAGGTTATTAAAGTTGTAAACGTACTTACCGCTAGCCAATCTCAACAAAACAGCTATAATAAATAAACGGAAGACCCAAGCAGGTGTACGAGCTAAAGTAGGTAAACGCCAAACTCGGGCCACGTAGCCTGGCTCGCGACACCAGCAATCGACCCGGACAAGCACACCGGTCTACCTCTCAGTCTCGCAGCCACAGACGAAAGGTCCAGCTGCTGCTCCACTAAAACAACAAGAACTATGGAGACCAACCAAACCACCACACTACGGTCACACACCCGTAGGCCCATGCCTGACATCTTTAGGGACTCTGGCCTAAGCTCCTAAAGTGAGGCACTGGAACATGACTAGCTGGGGTCCAGTACGTCTACTGGTGTCCGATCCCCCAACTAAGAGCGCACTACAAGTGACTAAACAATAAACTCAGAAGTCACTGTCCCCTGTCGTCTTCCCTCAGCGGACGACAACTCTCCTCAGGAGTGAGGGTGTCCAGAAGACGGCAAGACCCTGACGGTACCACTGTACCGGGACAAACCCCGAGCACACCCACGTGCCTGGCTCATCTCGGAACCTGGGGCTCCCAACTGAAGAGGTAACCACGGAAGGCGTAACACTACTTGCCACGCACACAGAAACACGCGCACGCCACGAAAACCACAAATGAGTCTCTAAGCTACTCACACACTTTACCATGTGAGCCACATGCTCATCACGTGAGCAGTATTCTCAAAGCGTACATTGATGATCTAGCATTATTACACACATTTCTAAACACAACGGTAATCTCCTACGATATAAAAGAATGCATTAAACATGCATAAGTATTGCCAACGCATGCATATTTGCTGTGTTTGGCTGCTAACGCGACAGGTCCCATGGTCGCCTTTAGGTCGCGACATATCGCGCCGACGCGTTCAGAACGCGACAGGCTGACCGTCGCCTTAGCAGGTGAAAACTATCCGAACCCCTTCGCCAGAAACCCTAGAAACCTCCTGTTACACCAGTTCTGATTCATTTTTCATGCTCTTTGTGATACCCTAGCATGGTATCTAATATCAGAAAGCAGTAAAACACCCCACAAACACACATACACGAATTCCATGAAGAACAACGGGTGGAATCTCCCTACCTGCTATGAAAAACCTTAAACTGACGATAATCAGGCGTTCCTCCCACTCCACACGCGATCCTCGCGGCGAGAACACGACAAATCGATGCTCAAAAGTCGAAGTCGACCTCGAACCCTCGCACAGCACCTCCCCTGGCCGAGCTGAGCTTATGAGAGCTCGGTTCTGTCAGGGTTTATTAAAAACCCACAGCGGTTCGAAACGCGACATGAAGTCCGACCGCGACCAGGTCGCGACGTACCTGGGCGTCGCGATCCTCTTCGACGACAACCCAGCACTTGACACGTGGTGCACATGCCCACGATCAATTAAAACAGCGGTTACCCTAACGCGATGTCCCTGAGTGTCGCGTTCAGGTCGCGACATACCCCTCCGTCGCGTCAAGAACAAAACACAGACTGACTGATTGGGCTGAAACCAACCAGTCCGCGATGCACAAAACCCTGCGTAAATTCCTGCTACACATCACATAGGCCACACACTGGCCCTTACAACACATTGAAAATCGATCTGAATAGCCGATACGCTACACACTCCACCCTTAGTGCACACACACACACACCACACACTCTTTCTCGTCATTTCTTGTAATGACTCGATCTTTTCGGATCTGTGTTTATTGGTTTTGGAGTGGTGCTCATGACCAAGAGGTGGTCATTGGGCCTTAAACGTGGTTTCCATGTGCTGTGTGGGTGTTGCAGGGCTTAGCTCTCAACCCATTTAGAAAACATGTTCACTGGTTGTGAACGCGACGGGGCATGTCGTCGCGTTTTGAAACGCGACGGCTTTATACGTCGTGATTCACAGAACTGCCTTTGAGTTTAACAACATGTCGGTTTCCGAAAGGCGACGGTCAGGGTTGTCGCGTTTAAGAGTTAAACGCGATGTCTGACTACGTCGCGATTTTGAACAGTGACTTAAAAAGCTCTATTTCACCCAGATAGGGCAGAGGAGGCTCTGTCCAGGCGAAGGAGGGAAATTGCTACGGGTTTTTTGGTGATTCGGCTTCGTGGAGGTTCGTGCAGCGCGGGATCCACACGAGGATGGCGTTCGGAGCGTGGACGTGCCGGTGACATGGAGTTTTTGGCATTCTTCAGCTTGGTAGGGAGACTTCCTACCTTTTACCCTAAGGGTTTAATGGGGTGAAAGCATGTATGGGTGGTTTGCCATGACATGGTTATCATGTTTACTGCTTTAGTTTGATAGTTGTATCGCATATGTATGGGTTTTTTCGGTGGAGAAGGTGGGTTCAGCCTATCTGCTGAACTCACAGTCGCGTGAGAAATGCGACGAGTTCAACGACACATCATGTCATGAACGCGACGCTCTGCGTCGCCGCGTTTCAGTTTTGTCAGTTTGTGCTGCGGCGGTTGCTTAGACGTGCCCACTTGACCCGACGCGTTCTTGTTGAACGCGACGCGTGTGTGGTATGTCGCGATTTGATGTTGACTGTGGTGTTGACCGGTTTGGCTTGAAAGTGACGTATCGGGCCATCGCGACATGGTCGCGACACTGGGCCCAATCGCGTTAAGGTTTTGAATGGCATTCGGATAGGTCGTTGCTATTTGAAGGGCAACCCATGTGTCCGTCGCGTTTTAGGCTATGTGGCTAGTTTGTGGTGTTTGGGCAGTGAGGTTCCAGTGTGAACCTAGCCTTGGTCTTTGGGCTATCTTTAAGTATTGCTTAGGATGGCTAAACTAGTAAAGCATGTGTAGGGTTGTTATATGTATGATTAGAGAGTTGTGTAACTTATATTATGTTTGTTATTATAATTAGTTAAGTGATTAACGAACAATGTGTTGTGTGTTGCCACAGAGGTCATGAGATGACCAATGACAGGCAAGGTTAACGTATGTTATTGTAGTTCATGTACGTATTGGTGTAGGATGGCTTAAGGGTCACATGGTGACCGGTGTCAAGCACATCCTGACATTTGTATATCGAGGTTCATAAATAAAGGTTGAATAAGTATGTATATCGTGGTTTGTGTGTTGCTGAGTCTGGTGGTCCGGCGCCTATTTCGGAATACCTCTTCAGTCGGGTACCCTAGGTTCCTTGGTGAGCCAGGCACATGTGTTGTGCTCGGGGCGTGTCCGGGTACGGTGTACCTCTGAGGTCTGAGTCGTCTTCCTGGACACCCTCACTCCTATGCTTGAGTTGTATGTCTGGCTGAGGGAAAGACGATTGTGGGCAGCGACTTGTATTCGTGGGTGTGCAGTCGCTTGTAGCGCACTCGTGGTTGGGGGACGGACACCAGTAGACGTCAATAGTCCTTAGCTAGTCATGTGTTTCCAGTGCCTCACTTTAGGGAGCTCAGGCCGGAGTCCCTAAAGGTTCCAGGCTTGGACCTGAGCTGTGTAGTTTGCAGGCGTGGTGTTGGTTAGACTCCACTGTTCTTTGTCTTGTGCTTGTGGAGCAGCAGTTGGACCTTTCGTCCGTGACTGCGAGACTGAGAGGCGGTTCTTGTGATGTGTTGTCCGGGTTGGATATTGGTGTCATGAATTAGTAGTCCGTTCCCATGTGGTGGCGTCGTTCTGTTCTGACTCATGTTTTGCCACTGGTTGTGGCCTGTGTGTTGTGACTCGTTGGTTGAGATTTTACCCATTGGGGTGTGCCCTGATGCTGGCACAGTTGATGTTATGGTACGTTGTGTACCAGCCACACATTGTGTCGTACCCTATTTAGGGTAAGCTTCCGATTATGGTTTTGGTATGTGAGGATTGGCAGGTTGATGCCAGTTCCGTTACCCTGCGCAATTGGTTGCCTATGAAGCTGATAGCCTAGGCAGTGGTCTGCCGGTGAGGCTTGTGGTTGAGGCATCCCAATGTTTGGGCAGACTAGTGATGCCGAGCTAGTCCTGTTGTTCCCCTTACTTTCCGAATATTAAATTAATTGGGTGGCTTATGTGTAATTGTTGTTAATCATGCTTTGTGTGAACATGTCGTGGTTTGGCTGCTGGTGTTGCCAGTGAGACCCTTTGGGGTTGAGGTCTCTTAGTGATTAGTTGTTGTTTTTGGGAAGTCCCTACTGAGCCAGTGACGTGTTGAGGCTCACTCCTTTACAACTCTTTTCAGGTGTTAGCCGTTTGTGTGGCGTGCAAAGATGTTTGTAGCAGACTTGTACTACCAGAAGTAGAGTTAGTTGTGTTGTGTGAGCTTGTGCTCCCTCGGGATATGTCCCAGGTAGTTGTACTCTTTGTAATTGGACATGTAATAATGTACTAAGACAGTTGTACTTTTTTGTATACATATATGAGCACATGTACTTTCTTGTGTCTTATACTATTGTTGTTGTCTTTTATATTCTTACTGGACACTTGTGCAAGCTATCCCTTGCGAGACTTCGGTCCGATCGCGGGAGGCGAACTTGGATATGGAGCCTTATTGGGTATAAATATCTAGGGCCGTTACTATTCTTTTCTCTCTTTCTCCATATTCATATCATCTTTTCATCTTATTTTTCATTATTATTTTTAAAAATCTCATTCTTTTTTTAATTATTCTTTGTGGCGTTTTAAAGCGCGTTCACACATCCCACTAGTCAAGTATTGTGGTGTTGTTAGCACGTTATGATCGAGAGGTCGAGAGTTGGGTCTTTGTCCCCGTGGTGTGACCAAGGTTTGGAGCCATTTTCTTGCACTCTTCTTGTTGATGAGTCTACATCGAAGTTGAGAAAAAAATGATCGGAGTGTGTGTCGATTAAGTGCACTCATGCTTAGAGCAGATGACACTATGTTGGAGTTTTGTGGACAAAGTTTATAGCTAGTGACATTCTTCTCCCAAGTCTCACTCTACGAGGTTTCAGAGCTGAGTAGGGGTGGACAAGCATGGGACTTTGGCTAGGCCAAGTTGCAGCTATACTAGTGTGTCCTCACAAGCCTCACTCATAGAGCTAGAGATGGTTATGTGTGGAGCGGTAGTTAGGAGTTGGTATGCCAGTGGACACCCTAAATGTGAGACTAGTGGATATGTTTTCTGTCATTGTTGATGGTGTTTTTTGTGGCTAGACTGGAGGTTGACTTGCACAGGTTGACTAGTCTAAGTTCGAGTGTGTGATATATACTCATCTATATTCTGTGGAGTATGTGTAAGTTGTATGCTTGCCATTTGGATGGGTTGTCTGCATGTTCCTTGTTGTTGTTGTACTTCATTTGTTAATCCTTGTTGTAGCTGTTAGCTATTATATTTTTATTAGCTAATGTTGCTTATTATATATTGCTCTTGCATGCTATTTTGGTAATGGTGGGATCAAGGGATTTCTATTGAGCCAATGACTTCGTAAGGTTTATATCTTATTTTTGCAGGTGAGGGCTCACAAATTCAACGCCTACCTCGAACAGGGCCGTTGAATGCAGAGGTGTCTTCGTGCATACTAGCCATAGTTCTTTTAGTACTTATTCAAGATATGCTGTGACGGTCCTCGCCGTTCAGGCCCGTTAACCCAATAATGTGCTCAACACGACTCCGTCTCCCGCGAACGAGCCGTAGCCTCGCAAGGGATATCAACACACAAATGTCTGTGAAAATATAAAAGAACAGCTGAACACATAAGAGATACCATATCTTACACATGTTCACATGAATGTACATATTCAGTTATGAACTAAAGTCATAGTACAAGTACAATGGCATGGGACAAAAGCCCCAAGACACAACAAGTAGAAATATTACTCTGCTAGTGATGTCGGCCCAACGCCGCAGCAGTGCGGTCCCGAACTAGAAGAGGGACGAGAACCCTCCTGCTCTCCTTTACCTAGAAGAAGAAGGGATGAGCCTCACAAGTCACTGGCTCAGTAGGGTAACTCCCCAAAGCCGAGAGAACAATGTACAATAAACACAGTAAGCAAAGCTTATAAATAATTAAAAGGTACCACAACCCTACGCATGATACTGCCGCTATAAGTAAATAAATAAACGACAAATCACGTATACGTGTACAAGCTAAAGAAGGGCACGCTGCACACAAGTCACGAGAACTAGTTCGCGACACCAGCCACAAACCCGGACAAACAACACAAGACTACCTCAGCCTCGCACAAAAGGTCCAGCTACCGCTCCACCTTAACAAGGTCAAGAAACTGTGGAGACCAACCAACACCACACCTGCAGACCGCACAGCTGCAGACCCATGCCTGACACCTTCAGGGACTCCGCTCGAGCTCTCTAAAGTAAGGCACTGGAAAACCGGACTAGCTGGGGACCAGTACGTCTACTGGTGTCCGTCCCCCAACCACGAGCGCGCTACAAGCAACTGCACACCCACAAACACAAGTCGCTGCCCATAGTCGTCTTTCCCTCAACTGGACGTACAACTCAAACTCAAGAGTGAGGGTGTTTAGGAAGACGACACAAACCTTGACAGTACTCACCGTACCAGGACAAACCCCGAGCACCCGGTGCTTGGCTCACGAAGAACATGGGGTGACTGACTAGAGAGGTAACCATGGAAGGCATTAACAACCCAACTTGTTATGCACACATATCCAAGTAAAACCCATCGTTCCCAATCACGGTATAAGCCAATTCACCCCTTACAAACCCTACATTGCATAACTAACACTGCCCAAGCAGTGTACCATAAGAAACAGTCAGACTAGCCACAGAACCCTCGAGTGGCCACATTCTAAATTGCGACCAACACAGTGGTCGCCAATCGATGCTTGAATCGCGACGAACCAACCCGTCGCCTTAAAGACTGAATCGTGACTGGACTAGTCATTGCGTTCACAGAATCACGACGACTGGTTCCGTCGCCTTTCAGACAGTAGAAAAACCACCCTAAACTTTGATTCCGAAAATCACCCAAAATGGCTGTACAATCTAATAAAGCAGGAAATAAGCATACATGTAATACCCTAAGCATGCTCTCTATCATGTTTATGTGACTTCCGATCCAAAATCCACAAACCCTAATCTACACAACCCACACAAGAGAAAACAGTGAAGAGTTCCCCTACCAACAGGTGAAACGCGAAACCAACGCCGTCCATAAATTCTCCGCACTCCGATGCACCTCCTCGCGCCGAATAGATAGCAAAACAACCGAAATCGCCCAAAAAACCTTCAACAACCTCCCCTTCAGCTGAACAATGCAATTGCATAAGGCCTAGGGCTTCTAATATACAGAGGTTAAATCGCGACATATCGGGCCGTCGCGTTTACCCCGCCGTCACGATGCTAAATCGCGATGTAGCAGGTGGTCGCGTTCATGTAAGAATCGCGACGCCTGTGTTGGTCGCGTTCTTAATGAACCCACCAGAGGTCTGTTTGGGCTGAAATTTCCAACCCTCCAGCCTCCCAACCTGCTACACCAATCTGTAAACACATATGCATTCATACCAACACAATTAATGGGCCACACATTGGTCCCCAAACCCGGAAAATTACGATCCGAACTTTCAAGGTGTTACATTACTATCACCTAAAAAGAACACGACCAACACATGTGATTTTGTCAGAGCTTTTACCCTTCAAAATCTCCTCCGCCGCGCTATTAAACGATGTCTTAATTCCGGATAGTTTCTCAATTTAAGCATCAGAAGGTTCATATCTGAAATCACTCTCGAGACCTCTTGACCATTCTCGTTTGGATGTCGATGCAAGTGATATTTTTCTCATCAACAAATTCAAGAGTTCTCGGAGTTTGTCGACTATTTTTCAACTTTTACAATTTTATTTAGGAAAAACAATTTTAACTTGAGAGTAAGTTAGTCATTTTCATATTTTAACCCACTTATAGGTGCCTTCAATAGATAGAATCTAATGACAATGTATATATGATGCAATACATTTAAATATTGAATATATATGAGGATGTTAAAATTTTATGGATACATAAATAAATAATTATTTTTTTGTCTTTTTTTGACAAAGATTATTATTATTTTGTCAACACCACTTAATTTCCTCACTTTATACGGTCGTCCGGGTCTGAACAGACGAACCACCACCGGTCCACCACCACTGTGACTAGAGACGGACGCGTCGAGACCGCAATTGCCGAACACCGCGCTGGGGCGCGGCACAAACCATCCCGGTAAGTGGCAGCCAGCTGACACCGAAAAAGAGAGAGCACGCCGGTCTACATGAACTTTTTGACCTACGATCCCAGTGTTGTAGTCGGGTCTCTTCCACGTGTCCACATCTAGCCCGTTCACCCCCTCGTACTTTTTATTAGATCACAAAACCCCCAACTCCGCCAGCGGACCCCAGCCAAAAGAATGAATAAAAGAGAGAAAAATAAAAGGAAAAAAGAACGTACGGGCGGATTGTTGAGATAAAGCGCTGTCTGCAACCCCGACGGCCTTCCCGCCTCTCCTCAGCGACTCGAGCCCCCCGTGCGCAGCGGCACACATGAGACCCGTCAGAGTAACAAATTAAATATATATATTTTTTATGTTCTCGAACTCTTTATCTCCCAGCGCTGGATCCTTCCCGTTCATCAGATCGGACCCGCTTCCTTCTCTATCCTCCTCCGATCTTTCTACCATTTCTAGGGTTTCAGCTTTCTCCTCCGTCCAAGTGTCGCCTCCCTTCCCCCACATCTGGATCTTCCTTCTTCTCCCCGTGCCTCGAGCGAGAAAGCACATAAACCCTAAAATCTCCGAATCCCCCTGCCGGAGGAATTTCTGTAACAACACAGAATCTTGGGGGGAGTTCGGATCGTTGGAAACCCTAGAACAGAGGAGGAGATCCGTCGAGAGAGCTTTTGTTGAGAGCGCGGTGGGTCCTGTGGGTTTGGACCAAGCGGGCAAGATCTGATCCGCGCTCTCTCTCGTTGCCGCCGCCGAGATGGGAACAGAACTTATAAACCGCCATATCTTGGGGTTTTGAATCGATCCCCTCCTATCCCTACCTTTCGCGGTTTGAGGGCGGAGGGGTTTTGATGCATGACCTAAGAGTCAGCCTGGATTTCTCTTCTTTCCGATTTCCGGTGTTGACTAGAAAAGGGTTGTTTCCTCGACATTGGACCTGGACGGAGTGGTTTCCTGGAGAAAAAGGAATGATAGATCTGGTTGATCCGGAAAGGAAGAGGAGCGTTTTTCCCCGCTTGGTTTGATCTGGGGAGGACTGACATAAACATGCTTAAATCCGTCATTTATCATGGGAATTCCCTTCTCGGGGAGGTCGATATTTACCCGCAGAACCCGAACATAACATCTGCATGGACCAGGGAGATTCGGATCTCCCACTTCTCGCCGCCGAGCGAGCGCTGCCCACCACTCGCAGTCCTCTACACCATTGCCTCGGCTGGCCCCTGCGTCAGAATCGAATCAAGGTGCTTGCAGCCAGATGCGTCGCCGTTGTTCTTGTCGCACGCCACTTGCCTCAGGGAGAAAAAGGTATCTTCGTCCAAAAGATAGAGAAATTATGGAAAACTAAAGGAAAAAAAGTAAGCATTATTTCCAGAAGTACAGTGAAACAATCGGCTCTGGGCAGCCAAATATCTCGACGAACAGTGCAACCCTAACATGAACATGCACATTTTTTGTTTTTGCAATTTAACTCATCTCATTAAGGAATAAATTTTCTTTTGGACTTCTGTGATAGTAAAACATGATAATCATTGGCATGAATGGACTAGCCTTTTTTTAATCATGTAACCTTATATTCTGAGGATTTGAAAATTTATGTTTCTTTTAGCTGAGAAATCTGCTGATAGGGCAAACAATTTAAATACACTCTTGCTGATGGAATGACTTTGAAGTCACATGCAGACTTCTGAGATATTGATTAAAAGAGTAAATTGCTATTCCATTAAAATGCTGGGTGCATTTATTAACATGTATTTATTGAGAATCAATTATTAGTAACCAACACCATAACGATCGTGGATAAATTGTTCCTTAGCTATGGTGATGGCGAAGGTTATAACATGACACTTGGTATGCTTTATGTCAAGAATGTTGTATGACTCGCACCTTTGTCCTTCACTTCCACAAGGTACTCACAAATGTCAAATAGTTGAGAGCCCATGCCAGGTCATAAAGGCTAACTATTTTGCACTGGATGCTTCTTTGTAGCATCAATGTAATGTGATTAATATTGCCTTTCTATACTTGGAAGTTTGATATGGCTGACCAAATGTCTAATATTTAATTATGGTGTCTTGTCTTCTACATTCAAACTAGTCTAATTTGAGTTATCTAATTTGGTTTTCTTTTTCTTCTCTGCTCTGTATAAGTTCTTGGCATGTGAATATCTGCTTGTTCTTTGCGATAAGCTGGTGTTCAGAGATGGCGCAGTACATTGGATTACTGAAGATGGCAGTCTTAGATATTTTGCATGTCACTTTGGAGAACTCTCAGGGCCAGTGGGCAAGACAAACATTGGTTGGAGATCTTTTTGCATCTTGGACCACAACATTTCTGCTCAAGGCAAAGAAAACCAATGCATCAGATGATGATTTGGAGAAAACTATTTGATAGCTACCCCTAGATGACAAACATGTAATGCAACATGAGGTGTTTACACGTTACAGTTCTGGGCATTTGCAAATGTACCTATACATGTAGGTAGGTACATTTGGTACTTGCCCTAGAAATAAGACCCTAGGATGTGAGATGTATGCAGTTCCAGCATTTGGAAATGTACCTACACGTGTATCTATTGTAGTATGATTATTTAGAAGCTGTCTAGAATATGAAAAATGAAGTATGCAGAAAGCAACTGGACTTAAAATTCAACAAGTAACTTAGAGAACCATGAAGTACTGATTTTGAAATCCCATAATGGACTGTTCTTATGTGTCTGTGTGTGTTGTGTCATGTCTAAATGTCTGACAAGGCTTTCTTTCATGTAAAACAGAAGTATTTGCCAACTCCTAGTTTTTGGCGTAAGGGGTCTTTGGTGAGAGACTAGATTTCCTTTGTCCGTAGCATTGTACAACAAGATTCACTGATCTATACTCTCGGTGGAGGGTTTATACGAATTAATCCCAGATAACAAAAAGTTTTAAGGAAAAAGGATGATGAATGTACTTGTCTAGATTATGCAAACTATGTTGTTTGCTTATGGTAGAAAAAAGACTAAGTTGCATGGTGCAGTATTCTTGTCCCAATTGCATTCATTGTTGCCCTGGGCCCCTGGCATTAGAAAGAGAATCATGTAGGTCAATGCTTTTGAAGAATGTGTGTATATATAGAGAGAGAAAGGAGGGAGGAATTATGTTGGTGCCCATGCTTTTCTGTCGTATTTGTTTATTTGAGAGAAATGAATGCATGCAATTTTCTTCACATTGCTAATGGCAACATGATGTTTGGCCATTATTATCTCACTTTTTGTGTTTTGCTGCATTTACAGACTGCTGTTGTTTCATTGGGTGAGGAAGAACTGCATTTGGTGGCTATGCCTTCTAGAAGGAATTTTGAAAAGTATTTATGTTTTTGGGGATTCAATTCTGTGCCAGGCTTGTACAACTCTTGCCTTGGCATGCTGAACCTGAGGTGCCTTGGGATTGTGTTTGATCTTGATGAAACACTGATCGTTGCTAACACCATGCGTTCGTTTGAGGACAGAATCGAATCCTTACAACGAAAGCTAAACACTGAAACTGACCAGCAGCGTGTTTCTGGCATGTTAGCTGAGGTCAAGCGGTATCTAGAAGACCAATGTATCCTAAAGCAATATGCAGAAAATGATCAAGTTGTCGACAACGGGAAGGTGTTTAAAGTTCAATCTGAGATTGTTCCTCCTTTGTCTGATGGTCATCAACCAATAATTCGCCCGATCATAAGGTTACAAGAGAAAAATATAATATTGACTCGTGTTAATCCAGCGGTATGTTGTCTCTCATTTTTCTTTGTTCTCTTGACAAATCAAAATGTACCCTGTATGCTATCATCATTGCATTCTTTCTCAACAGCTAATGGATGAAATCTTCTCCTTTTAGTGTCAAGCATTTATCTGTATGGATCTAAAATGTATCCCATGTTCATTGAGATAGTATTTGTTAGTATTATTAGACCTCAAATTATATTGATGAAAGAAAGATGCCTTATTAGTATTACCTTGTTTTTACTATAACATGATATTACTTTTAAATCCAGTACTTAATTCTTTCAATACAATTTCCAAAGGGTTGGGCTGATATGATTTTTGGCATGTATAGTTGTTTTCTAAATCTTCAGATTAAGTCACTCTTAAATATATGGGGCCGCTTGTTCCTTGCAGATTCGCGACACTAGTGTTCTTGTACGATTGAGACCTGCTTGGGATGATCTTCGTAGCTACTTAATTGCCAAAGGCCGCAAACGTTTTGAGGTCTATGTTTGCACGATGGCAGAAAGAGATTATGCTCTAGAAATGTGGAGGCTTCTTGATCCAGAATTAATCTTATCAACTCAAAGCAGCTTCTTGATCGGATCGTGTGTGTCAAATCTGGTAATCTCTCAGTTTAATCAATATTTTAAAATTCTGGAACTTGTTTCTTCATTGTGTTAATTTTTTAGGTTAAATGCGCCATTTACTTTAATCTTTTAGTTTTAGCACTAACTCCCTTCTAGAAAGAAAGTAATTTTATCAACTTCAAGTCACTCAGATTTGGTTTATGGTTTTTTAGCACATGCTAGTCCATTCTGTTCTTTTGATGTCGTTGGTTTCTGGTAATGTTTTCCTACCATTTACACATTGTTCTGTAGGGCTTCAAGTAAGTTTAGTTATCCAATCCTCATCCTAACTTAACGAGGTTGGGGAATGGGTTATTTGTTTTTATTTCTGTTTTTTTTCCCCTTTCTTTTCCTTTTTGGGGTTGTTCAAATACCTTAACCAATTCAATCTGAGTGTTCAAGATGCTCTTTAATGCTAAAATGTCCACTCACATTCTGTTTTACTTGATGGGTGACAAAGGGTGAGGGGCATAGAGTGAAGTCTAGCAATTTGTGGGGCTTTGTAGGGTTGGGGTCATGGGCATTGCTGATGATGGATGGGAAAGGAGGACTGTGTGGAAGAAAAGAAGGGAGGAGTAGAGGACAAAGAACAAAGGACAAGGCTAGGAAATGGTGCCATCACCCTTCTTGTGGCGGGCAGATGGGAAATCTTGAGTGACTTGAGTGGTCAAGGCTCTTAGGATTGGTCAATCCAGATGAAGATTCATATTGACCAACCCTAACAAGGTAAGAGGGATTGCTGTGATTATCCATGAGAAGTTGAGATCAGGTGCAGGTGCAACTGGAATTAGCGATTTCTTATTCACATACTTTTCCCTTTATTTGGTGTATACTGGATAAGGTCTTGGGGGTAACCTGGGTCTGATCCATCTAGTTTGAGATCAGCTCAAAATTGAATTGGTCAGTTTCAGATTGACTGGTTGCACAACCCTAATCTTGTAACAAATTGATGGTTGGTCTGGTCATATGGGCTTGGTTTATCCTCCTAGACCAACTTTGATAATTTGTTTATGTTTGTTTAAGGTGTTGTAACAATCACATTGATCCATATCTGTGGGATCTTGGCAGGCTCAAGGAAATCGTTATTCAATGTTTTTCATGATGGGATCTGCCATCCAAAGATGGCATTAGTCATTGATGACCGGCTAAAAGTATGGGATGACAAGGATCAACCTCGAGTTCATGTGGTCCCTGCATTTGCACCATACTATGCTCCTCAAGCAGAGGTATTCGAACTACATCACAAGTGAAGAAATCCCCTGTATGCAGAGGATCACTTAATAAATCTGCTCATTTCTAATGAGTTTTGTTGAATCTGCCTCATTTGACAGGCGAATGGCGCTGTTCCTGTTCTTTGTGTTGCAAGAAATGTTGCATGTAATGTCAGAGGCGGTTTTTTCAAGTGAGTACAATTGTTGTTTTATGCCTTGGATTCTTTCTTTAAAATGCATGCTTTCAATGTGCAACCTTCTCATCTTGCTGATGTAAATAATACGCATTTACTTCATGTTGAGATTCCAGTGCTTATTTATGCCTAACAGAGTTCCCTTTCCATCATATGCCTTAGCCACATAAGTATGGACCTTAAGCACATTCACACTAGAATATATTGGACATTGCACGTGCTTAAAAAAATCATGGTTCATATTGCAGAGAGTTTGATGAAGGCTTATTGCCTCGTATTTCTGATGTTTTCTACGAAGATGAATTGGTTGATTTTCCCTCTGCTCCAGATGTTGGTAACTATTTAATTTCAGAGGTCAGTGCTGTAGGACCAGGCCATCTTTTGATGTTATTTTATGAGCATCCTATAATTGTTACTCTATTGGACTCCATCCAGGATGATACATCTGCTCCAAATGGAAACAAGGATCCACTTTCCTTTGAGGGAATAACTGATATGGAAGTTGAAAAGAGAATGAAGGTTAGTCACATTAACTTTCAATCATTAGTAAACTAGTGTTGTCTTTGTAACTGATTTGCCACTTAATGTGTAATATTCTTTTCTGTGTGTCCACAAATAGTGGTGAATGCCAGCCACAAACCTTTGTTTGGGGGGGGATTAAACTTTTGTCTGGTTTCTTCTTGATTAGATGTGCTGCAGTTTTATTGTAGTAATCAATTCTTTCCTCAGGAAGCAAATTTCAAAATCCAAGCACCTCCGTCTATACTCAGTAATCTTGATCCACGAGCACTGTCCTCTCTCCAACAAGCATTGGCTTCCTCATCAATCATGGTTGCACAGGGAACTAATCAAGTCATCTCATCTTTGCATAATAATCAATATGCCCACACCATAGCTTCAGTTAAGCCGTTGGTTCAACCTAGCCCTCCAGAGGCTAGCTTGCAAGGATCCCCGGCAAGAGAAGAGGGTGAGGTACCTGAATCAGAGTTGGATCCAAATACAAGGAGAAGGCTTCTCATCTTGCAACATGGACAGGACACAAGAGACCATATTCCAAAGGATTCTGCATTACCAGCCAAACTTCCTATGCAGGTCTCAGTGAACCCTCCAATTGCATCACATGGAAGTTGGTTTCCTTTGGAGGAAGAGATGAGCCCAAGAAAACTAAATAGAACTCCAAAAGAATTTCCTTTCGAATCGGAATCTGTATGTTTCGAGAAGAATAGATCTCACCGGTCCTTCTTTCATCGCATGGATAATTCTATCCGTCCTGAGAGAACCGTTCATGAAAATCAAAGATTGTCTAAAGAGGTAAGTGACATATTCTTGAAATCTGGGATTGTTTTACAGAAAACTGATTCTATAAACATTTAGGTACAATTTGGAGATGACAAATTGCGATTGAACCGTGCCGGGTCAAATTACCGTCCCTTGCCAGGTATCTTAATTCAATGATATAATGAGGTCTCCTTACCTTTTGGAATGAAGGTGGTAAAATATCAGTTCTCTGTTCTTGGATTGTTTCATCAGAGCAAATGCAGATAATTTCCTTTTTGCAATGCTTGTTCTGTTGTCTTCTTTTTAACATTGTCCCTCAGAACTCTTGAATATGACATTTTATACCGTTATGTTTGTTTGACATACTATGTTTCCTTTTATGTGCACTATTCTGTGATGCTCGATCTTCTAAAAAGTAAATGCTGGATTCCATGACTGACGTGAGACAGTCCTAATCCAACTTAAGTAACCTAAACCCTACATCTGTACCATATAGGGGAACACTGAAAATCCATGAAGGTGAAGTAGGCCTAGGCTAGTTCTACATCTGCAAGATCCCCTTGGTGTTTTTTTTCCTATTGTAAAACTAGTGGGAATAAATTATTTGCATAAAATCCCTAAAGCTTCAAAAGGTTTTTTTTTTTTTTAATTTTCCACTTTCAAGATGGATACTGCAGAACCAGATTAGTTCAAAACTCGTCTCAACCTGGTTTGTCAATTATTCTGGTCTGGGTACCTTGCTTTCAGGTTAAATTTGCTATTCTAAGCTGTTCCAAACAAGAGTCTTCATGGAAAAGAAATGTATCCACGTCTGACTTTCGTAAAATGTCTCTCAAACATTGTCCTGGTTGTTTCATGGATTAGCTTGAGAATGGCAGAGTATATATGCATGTTTGCGGGCCAAGAGACAACCTAAGTATACATTTCTTTTCTAGAAAGTTACAATAATAAAAGATGTAGTATGATATAGATTCATGAGCCATGTGGTGTCCTTACAAGTTGTCTTCAATCAATCATGTGAACTGCGGACATAAATGTACTTGTATTACATTCTACGGAAGTGAGATGAGCAGTTGATTCTTTTTCTTGCCTTCAAATGTTTGCTCTTAGGTTGAAATCATACCCTTGTATGTTCAACTGAATCCTATGTTCAATTGTCTATTCCAAAATTGTGTTTTGAAGATGATGATATACCCATTGGACGGCTGCCCTCAAGCAACAAAAATGCTCAGTTTGAACCTGCTCGAATTACTTCACAATATTCAGACTCACCTGCTGGTGTCTTGCTGGATATTGCTACAAAGTGTGGGAACAAGGTATTTAGTAAGGATAACCCACTTCACTGTTAATACCATATTTAGTTTGATTGATGGCATTCTTACTTTGTTAACAACAGGTGGAATTTAGAACAGCTTTGACTGATACTACGGAGTTGCAGTTTTCCATTGAGGTAGTGGTTTTTCTTCAATGCATCGGGCCTTTCTTTAAGTGTGGCAATGATTTTTGTGGAGTGTGGAGTGTCATATCATCTTCACTTTTTCCATTAAATTTTGGTTCTTACAATTATTGATAGTAGATAGTATCACTAGTATATAAATGAAAAGGATAAAGAATGTACAAGTATAGCTCAACAAAAGGCCCAAAAAACTGCCCAGCCCGCCTATGCACACCCATCCGTCAACAAAAAGACAACCTCTCTCTATCCCCCCAACAAGTCAAAAAGATTAGAGTTGGATTGATTCACATTACATACAATAGACACCCATTCCTTAACTTTGTTACAAATAGCAGCAAAAAGAATTTCAGCATCCCTAGCAGCCCTGGAGAAGATGCGATTGTTTCTCTCCCCCCAAATCATCCACAAAGTCGCATGAAGGATCAGCCACCAGATTGTATTATCCCCTTTGGTCGGTCGTTGTCTCTCCACTTCTCAAGGAAAACCCGAACATCACCATACCATGGAAGACAGGATCAAAATCGGATCGGGATCACCAGACACCGATCCGAACTGATCCGGGATCAGATCGTAAGATCCCACAGATCCAAGGGAAGTCTGGCTGATCCTAGATTGACCAAAAAATTTTTTTTGGGGGAAAAATGGAGGAAAATTCAGAAAAAATAAAAAAAGCAAATATTTGGTAAGTTGAAAGAACTAACATTTGCATTAAAAATCAATCATACATGCATTCATAGTATATGAAACATAAGACTTTGTGCATTATTACTACTATAATAATACAAGAAAAGCATAAAATATTAAAGACTTTGTGTATTATTTACCTGAATATCATTTAAGTAAATGTTAGAATATGTAGTTTCATTTACTTAAGATATTACATGTAAATAAGGAAGTATCCTCCATTTGAATATCAGAAAAATCATTTCTCTTACCAATAAAAAGTCAACTCTTCCATCCAAGAAGAAAACTGCGATTTTGATGATTCTATCAAAATAACGACTTTCTAATCCCTCTTATTTTGATCTAAAGATTTTATAATTCAAATAAATTCAATAGAATATTAAAAATTCAAAGTCCGATAAAAAAAGTCAAACATGCATATGACTTCTCCAAGGGAGTCACTCTCCTACTGACTGAGACTTAGTTGCTGCCAAGTTGCTGCCAGTAGGAGAGTGGCTCCCTTGGAGAAGTCATATGTACGTTTGACTTTTTTTTATCGGACTTTGGATTTTGAGTATTCTATTTAGTTTATTTGAATTATGAAATTTTGAGATAAACCAAAATATGAGGGATTAGAAAGTCACTATTTTAATGGAATCACCAAAATCATAGTTTTCTTCTTAGATGAGAGAGTTGACTTTTTATTAGTAAGAGATGATTTTTCTGAATTTTTTATTAGATTCAAATGGGGGTACTTCCTTATTTTCATATAATATCTTAAGTAAATGAAACTACAAATTCTAACAATCGGCCTGGAATCAACCTGTATCGACGGACTATGTCCGATAAGGGCTCGATCTCGCGGGCCCTCTTTAAATTTGAATTTTAAAAGTCCGAATCGACGGGATCGACCCTGCACGATCCAGTCGATCCAACTCGATTCAGCTAGAGTCCGGCCTATCCACTTGAAAGTCTTGCTGATTCAGGGACTTTCCCCCAGTGTCGGATCCCCATGTTGCGATCCGATCCTGGATCGGACTTTTTTGGGCCGATCCCATCGATTTTGCCTTCCATGCACCATACTGGGGAATAACGTGATGAGTCTAGCCGCCACTGCGTAGCACACTAGACGGGCATAGGAGCAAGTGATAAAAATATGATCTATAGACTCTTCTTCCTACGTACAAAGAACAGACAAAAGTCTGGATATCCGGAAGGAAGCAAAGAAGTTTATCTCTCGTAGGGAGCCGACAAAGAGAGATTCTCCAGATGAGAACCTTCACTTTGAGTGGATTCCGAGGCCTCCACACCTGAAATTTTAGCCCATGCCTAAGTCCACCATCTGAAATGATGTTATACGCCGACCTCACCAAGAAACTTCCTCCTTCTCCCACTGCCAAATTCGCCGGTCCATATTCTCAGAAAGGGAAAGAGAGGATAAAAAATATAGCAGATCCTCAAACTGGCTGATCTCGAACTGTCTCAGACTCCTCTGAAAGGTGCCCACACCCTCCTAGGTAAAGAGAGGTCAAGCACCTGAGAAATTGGAATAAGAAGAGCCGCTGCCACTTAGACCTCACAGAGAGAAAAATCACCACACCATCTGTCTTTCCAAAATAAAGCCATGTCCCTTTTCCCCAAAGAGACTCTCGTACCTGAGAGGATAGTATCCCTACAAGAAGAGATGTCCCGCCACAAAGGAGAAGTGTTGGCGGGGGGGGGGGGGGGAAGACAAGTCCCAAACTCTACAGCGTCCAAAGTATCTCTATCTGATAATAGTGGCCCACAGACACTCCTCTCCTGCCCCTAGTCTCCACAGCCATTTTGCAAGCAAAGCCATGTTGAAGTCCCAAATATTCTTTAGCCCCACCCCTCCTTGCTCCCTACTCTTGGTGACTCTTCTCCATGCTACATCATGACATCTCCTATACCTGTCTCCACCATGGATGGCAGAGTCGGGTCGGGTGGCTGGGTCGGCCCCAGCCGATCTCGACCCTGAGTCGGGACAGTGGACTTTGTAAACCAGTCTTGTGGGTGGGTCGGTGTTCCCCCCCCCCCCCCAGAGTCGGCCGACTCTGCTCTGAGTCGGCCGACTTTGCCATCCATGGTCTCCACTGCCATGCCAAAAAAATCTGCGACGGATATCTTCCAATCTCTTTGCCACCATCTTCGGGATCTTGAACATGATGCAAATTTATGTATTTAACTTTCAAGAATGCTCTAGGTGTGGTTTCTTTCATATGGTTTCTTCGTCATTTGGTTTGCAGATTCTATTGAGCTTGGGTAGTATGTTTATCAAATTACCCTTCTCAGACTACTTGCATAGTTATTATATATGGTTGGTTTGTGCATGAAAATTTTCTGGAAGTGAGTGGAATGAAGTGCATGTGCAAGTATGTCAATTGCGTGCTCTCAAAACTTCCCAGAAACTAAAGGTTATGCTGTTTTTGTTTAATTCTTGACAAATTTTCCCCAGAATATACAGGCTCGTTTTTCTTTGACATTTTGCAAATCCATGTTCTCATATAATTAGCTTCATATTGTTTCCCGTTTTTGTAGTTCCATTGATCTCATTATATATCATAGGATGGTATTTTACAATTTTGGTTCCCTTTTTCTGTAGAGAGCTTTTTGTTGGCTTATGTCATTTTGCTTTCACCCCCAGGTTTGGTTCGTTGGAGAAAAAATTGGTGAGGGAATTGGTCGAACACGGAAGGATGCTCAACATCAAGCTGCAGAGAACTCCCTTAGAAATTTAGCTGGTAAGAAATACCATTTGCTAATTGTTATTCAAAAATGGTTTTTTGCCTAGTATTCTGAAGTGGATCAGCTTTGCTCAACCCAGATTTGTATCTTGTCAGATTGGCCATATTGGCTGATCCAGTGGGAGCAGGCTGATCCTGTTAAGAAAAAGTAATGTTGTAACTAAAATGTGTCTTAAGAAGTATTTCTGAAAATATAGCAGTACATGAAGGTGTTTCTATATGACTTCACCCAGATTTTTCTCAGACAGTTTGGTCGGTTAACTGATGCACAAGTACAGTTGATCCACAGTCACGTCATCTGTTCTAGGCCTTGTTTTGGATCCCAATCGATTTTATTATTATTTTTAATTTTTAAAATAGGATCGTCTTTAGGATTAAAATGAGACCAGTCACTGTCGTTCCCTATTTAGATCTGCGGATCTTACAATCTATGACCTTTGAGTCACTAGTATTCGAAGGAATGTGAGTCTTCTCTTAATACTATTTGCTGTTTCTTTTTTCATATAGTAAGCCCCCCATGTTCATTGTTTGGCTTTCATCTTATCATCTATTGTTGTTGTGATCTCCTCAAATGGTATTTAATTTGTTTGAATTTGAAATATTAACCTGATAGTTCATGAGAGAGGGTCTCTCCATCTACCTAGAAATAATAAACAAAATGTGCAGCCATAGCCTAGGAATTTTTGCTATTTTTATTTATGTAGAATGCTCTCTCTTAAAGAGCTTGCAGGAGGTTTCACTGTCTAATTTATGAACTAACATATTTGAACCGATACCGTCTTTGTATGTTGCCATTTGTCAGCAAACATATGGATGCCGGGAGTTAGATCTTTTTGTCTTTCTTCTCTGCAATTAGGCAGTTCTGATTAGCGTATCTTGTTGATTTTGCCAGACAAGTATCTCTCAAACATTTCACTTGACCCTGGGCCCATTCACGGTGAGGTTTCTCATATCAAAGAGAATGGTTCTGTGAACAACAAAAATTCTTTCCATTACCCAGCCTCCCAAGGAGATGATCAATTACCAAGTACTTCAGAACAGGCTCGATTTCAGGAGCAGAGAGTTGACAAATCTAAGACATCAACTGCTACCATCACTGCCCTTAAAGAGCTAGTAAGATCACATATGACACTTCTTTTTCTGTTAGTATCATCTTTTACTTTTTTTGAATTTTTTGAAACGTACTTTTTTAAAAAATTAAAAGTTCACATCATTCTAACATATATTTGATCTACTTTGTAGTGTATTCTTGAGGGTTTCACTATGACTTTCCAAGCACCGCCTGCAGCTTCAATTGATTCAGTCCCTAAAGGGGAAGTAATTGCACAGGTTGTTATGCATCACTTAATATGTTCAGAAAATCTTAGCTTCTTGAACAGTGATCTATCTGTTGTAAAAGTTCTTGGTGCCTTAAGGTGCATGTTATTCTTTTTTCACATTTATGTACAGTTAATAAACCATTTCCCATTTTCTTCTGCTGTTTCCTGCCTATTGGTTCGTTAAGGTTAGCAGAATGGATGAGTAGTAAACCTCTGTGCCCCTGTTTGGCAATGGACTGAGTTTGTGGAATAGGTGTTTATCTGAGCTGGGATGCCAAAGAATATGGGAATCAGAGTTTTCATGAGGTAGAATATCTGGTCAAGGGGGAAGCTGAGTGATTTCCATTCAGGGTCTACTCTTGTGTTGAAGAGAAAAAGGTGGGAGATTCTACCATAGCTCTGAAAATTTCTCTTACCCACCACTTTTCACGGAAATTGGTGAATGGTACAACAGCTTGTGCAAGGCCAGGTATCCCCATGTTCATCTGTTTGCTAAGTAGGATAATGGGCCTTACCTTCTATGATGCTACATGAGAACTTTGGCCATCGATTTATAAACCATCCTTATCCACTTCATCTCTCATCCACCAAATCAAAGCTATGCAGGGCTAGGTACAAAGGATATGCGTACTCATGTCTGATTACGCTTTCTCACTGCCTCCCTCCAAGTTATTTTGATATCTCTCTTCTGTGATTACTCTTAACAGATGATTTTGTGAGTCTTTCTTTGCATGCATGCATGGACAATATCATCAGATAATTCCAGGATAATTTTGGAATCATAAGAACAATGCTGCCGTCAAATTTATGCGAGTGTAGAGTTTCAAAGGGACCATCTTGTAGCATACTGTTAACACTATACCATCTTGAGGCGCGTATATGGATATGTAAAAATCCTATTTTGTTTCTTGCATGGTGTGCCAAATTGTATCAAATTGGATAGTACCAGACTTATTATACTGTATCACGGGCTTTACAATCCAGGGCACAGTCCATCTTGGCAGTGTCCTAAATTGCTGCACAAGTGCAGATTGGACATTTCACTTGTGAATTAGAGTGAATCTCAATATCAGGTTGTGACAGCCAGATTTGATCTTACATGATATAGACCCATGACCTTTATATGTATGGGCCTTGGATCATGATTTGGACATGGAATGAACAAAATCCATGAATTATCCTTCCTTTTCCTTCTTGGTGTACAAAATCCTTTGATGTTAAATGGTGTTCCTTGATATTATAGCTTAAAATTGAAAGATTTCATCAAAACTTTGTTTTAAATGCATAAATTTGATAATTGGGCTGTATTGGCTGTATCAGACTGCATCAGTATATGCCAACTTTGGTTTCTTGTACTTCTCCTTTTTTGAATAGAAGTACCCCAATACTGTTTCTTCAACCATCTGATATCCTTTTCTCTTTCAAAATATTAGGAAACGTTTAGCCAGCCAACCCTCGTATGAAATAATACGTGTTTCCATTCTTCACTTATGTTTGTGCTTGCATGATGTCTTTAGCCAACAACTGTTACTGGTCTTACTAGTTATAGGGATGTTGGATATCCTTTATTTGCTTGGAGAAGGCTGCACTGATCTTACTTTGTGCTTATATATGGGCCATTTGGACTACAAGGAACGTTCATGCATTCTGGAGGGTGTCCAATCATCAATAACTAGCTTGGGTTGATGAGAGGGACAATGTTGGGCTGTTGTGATGGGGCTATGGAGTGTGAGGTGGTTCTATTTTGGAAGCAGTTTTGTGGCCTCCAGCCAGTGGTTTGCTTGATATGGAGAGATTTGTCCATTTTCCAATATGTCGTGATGTCTTCTGGAGTGTATTTGCCATTCATACACAGATACACTGGTGTGGGCCACACTCGCAGGAATAGTTATACAAGGATCCATAAACATCTCCGCTGCATCTTTATAGTTTTTTTTGCAATGGCATGTCTGTACTAAGCTCCTGAAGGAAAATGCGAGATTTTGGCAGCTTTTCTTTCTCTGACATTATTTATTATCTTGTATTTATCAATGCTAATTTTGTGATGGGCATCACCTTTTTCAGGTTGAAATAGCTGGGCAGCAGTTAGGGAAGGGTAGTGGAGTGACTTGGGAAGAAGCTAAGTTGCAGGTACTATTCTTGTGCTTCTCAGTTTGCTGAAACAAGTTGTCATAGAAAAAATTTGCATGCAAACGTGTCTATCTTCTTTACTTCTACCAGCTTATTTTTCCATTTTGTTCAAACGATGGATGTATTGGCAATTTTTCATGTGGCTGCATATGGTACAAATGCACTTGTTGTGACATGGATTGCCATTGTAATGGGAAAATTGCTTGATATCGCCGTACTTCTAGCCTCACTAAAGCACAGAAATATTACTGCAGGTTTATGTGCACTCATAGACGCACTTGTTTGCCAATCCCTTGTAAGATATTGGTATTTTCAAGAATATCAGTATTCTATTAGTCTGTCAAGTTTGCTGATATATCAATCTTCTGTTACCATGAGATTGTTGAATCTGATAAACATTTCCTTCGATTTTCTTTTTTGATGGGATACAAGAGTACCGCCAGTCAAATGCTTGATCTTTCTATTTGAACATTTGAACTAACTGCTTCTTTCATATGAATGACGCCACATTGCTGTACAGGCTGCTCAGGAGGCCCTTGGGAATCTGCAGGCAACGCTTGGCCAATTTTCTCAAAAGCAGTCTTCTCCAAGGTGAGCTTTCAGATTTATGTTGGAATGATTCTGAGATGTCATTGACATGTCCTCTGTGTCGATGGATCTGGCTTTGAATCAGTTATTCATTTCTCAGTTAGTTGGAAACCTAATGGTGCTATGTAGAATTGGAATTTTTGGGAATGTCTGAATTGATCATTTATTTTCCACTTCACCATTTGGTGGAATTCTGATACCTTAGGCCGCAGTGATTAAAAAGTCGGCCGACTAGTCGGCCCGACTACTCTAGTCGGGTGGTCTAGCCGACTAGTCGGCCGCCTATTCACTCTATTTTTCCTTTTTTTTGGTAGTTTTCTTTGTTGAGAAGTCTTGTTTTCCCTGTGTTAGTTGCCATGTATTGGGTTTTGAGTTTCTACCTTTTTGCCAACTCTAACCACCAATTGGTAGTTTGCTACCATGCTAGGTAAGAGACTGGTCGTCTTCCACAATTGCATCCACAAATAGGGTTGTGCAGGCACAGAGTTCTCTTCCTCTTCTCGTCTGCACAGGGCCAAGGGTCGTGCAGGAGTTTGCTTTCTCTTCTCATCATGCAGGGCCAGGGGTTGTGCAGGAGTTCTCTTCCTCTTCTCGTCAGGGTCGCGCAGGGTCCGGGGTCCCGGGGTCGCACAGGAGTTCAAAGCCTCTTCTTGTCGCGTAGGGACAGGCCTAGCGCAGGGACAACTGGCCAGGGGTTGCGCAGGGCCAGGACAGGGGAAGGTAGCAGAGCAGCAGCAGCAGCCCGGCTCCCAACATAAAAAATGAAAATAATCTTGATAAAATAACCGACTTGGACTTGAGGCATCCGACTCGCCGACTAATCAGTCCAACTAGTAAATGGGAGGGTCATCTGACTCGGACTGATTAATCCTTTTTAAAACATTGATAGGCAGTGAGGCCCTGGCTTTGCACTTTGGAGTGAATGGGAGAACAGCTTGGGAGGGAGGAGGGAGTTGCAGCCTGTTTTGTTCCCTGGTTTGGAATAATAAATTGAGGGTTCCTATCATTGCCTTAGACAAGCCCCATCTTTCTTAGACATCCCATGGGAAATGTTACTCTGCTTCTGTCTCTTAGAAACCACAACCCTAAAATTAATTCATCTGGATGCGACCAACTTGGCTCAAGCAGACTCGTTTTTACTCATGCAAGTCACATCTGCTCGTTCTTGGTCTTCACCTGAACTTTGTCAGGCTGACCATTGAGACCTAAATCATTGATGGAGAGAGACTCCATTAACATTCTGTGGCATCTCTTATCTCACACGTGACTCCACTGCCACCTGTACAAACATTAAGTCAAAAACAAGTTAAGAGAAGGAAAAAAGGGGAAATCATATTGGTATGTTTTCCTTAGGTTGGATATGTTCCTTGGCTATATTTCAAACTTCAGAGCCCTTGTCTGACTTCTGTTTGCCTTTAGACGGTTTTACCCCAGGTCACCATTAAATGTCAGGATGATATAAGTCTTCCGGTGATTGGGACCTTCCGTCCATTCCTCCTGTCTGTTTGTTATTGCAGATGATCCTAACTTACACATGATCTTACTCGTTCTTGACTTTGACCTTGGTACTGAGTGCCTCACTTTGGGGGAGAGAGCTGCCGGTGTTTAAGCAGTTATGGGTCTATGGGAGTGGATATTCTGTTAGCTTGGTCCTTTTTCCATTGCTATGGGGAGTCAGAATCATGATGGTGAGGCTTGATTGCAGCCGTGCTGTACCTCTTTTAGTTCACAATCGTAGGTTATCAACTGGCCGTCCGAACATGTTCACAATCTTTTGATTCACTTTGCTTTTGCTAAGACTAATTGTTTTTTTTCTGATGGCTTGTAAGAAGCGAAAAGTTCTTTGAAATGTCTGAAACGTTAAGAGTGAAGAGAATATTCTTGTTTTTTTACAACTGTTTCTTCTCTTGCCATTTAATCCCCGTCTTATTCTACATTTTGTAATAACCAGGCTAGGTCACACAGTTTCAAGCAAGCGACTGAAGCGAGATCTTTCACAAACATTGCAGCGGGTGCCTTCTGCTAGATATTCCAAGGATGATGCACCTGTGCTTTGATATGGATGCCATTTTTCGTCTGGGAGGAATTTATCAAGATTGGAATTTGGATCAGCTAGTCCGACCACTGATTAGTCGGCTTTTTGTCAATGGATCAGTCTTTTCTACAACTCAGGGCAAGTCATATGCACTGATCCACAAGATGTGCGGTTGTTCAAGTTCTTGTAAGCCAATTCATCTATGACATCTAATGGAAGTGCCTGTTCACGCCGCAGTTGAGGAAGATCTGCATCCGGGTTCCGAAATTTGGAACTTGAATTGCTGTTAATTTTGTTTCTGAGAACAGCAACAGATCTCAGGGGCGTCTGATAAAAATGCAGAAAATTTCATGCAAGAAGCATCCTCGTATCTGCAAGAAATGGGGGCCTGCTGAAGTTCCTATTGAGACGTGTGGTCTGGTCTCCAGTTTTGTCTCCGATCGGGGACCGATGTTTCTCTTAACTTGTCCGTAGTCCCCCCTCCCTGCAGATTCCTGTAGAACCAGCTGCCGAGCTCTTGGGACCTGAATTTGTGAGCTTGAGGCTTAAATTCACGTTCTCCATGGAGGGTGCTGTCTATATTTCCAAGCTATCAGTTCTTCAGTGTCTTCCTTCAAGTCTCTGCTTGTCTCTAGCATGTTTCAGCGGGCTTCTTGTACAGTAAGTATCAGTGTAGAAGATGTAGGTGTTCCTTTGGAATACTTACGCAGATTTCTAATCCACCATTTCTTTCTCTTTTTTTTTTTTTTGAAATACAAGATTTGTAGCTTGTCGCACCTTGTTTCAAGCGAAGGTTCGTGGTTTCCTGATAGAGCATGACTCCTCCGGTGGCCAGGCTTTTGTGTCATTGGAGGCTTCCATGGATGTGTTTTACCGTAACAAAGGATGTGAAGTTAAGACGACAACCATGCACTTGTTCATAGTGTCATTGGAGTTTTGTGTAGTTCGATGCGTGTGTTCTTAACCGCACTCATCTGGTGATGCGTGTGGCGGTTGAGTTTATCAGCTTTGGGGGAGTTGGTATCTCAAATTGTTACATTGGGAGTTCTCGAACTGATCATGGTTGGTTAATAAGTGAGCGAGGACAAAGTTTAACCATTAACTTAATAGATTGTCCCGACGCTTAATGTTGATAATCTTATCAGATAGACTAAGCATAAATGCTTCACGTCTCTAGTAAGATTATACAGCACTTTAACTTTCGCTTATGTTGCGACGTGGTTCCGTTTAGTGTTGCTAAGGTTTTTTTTCAGTCAAATCAGAATATGTACTAGTGGACCGTCAGATGTGTTCCATTTAAACAAGGGTAAATTAATTAAGAATATTTGACTGTAATATGGAGTTCTTTGTTGCAACAAGATTGAACGTATACACATGAGATAATATTTATTGTAATAAGTTATAGTTTTCTTAAAATTAGAAAATAAGTCAAATGTAAGATTAGAAAATAAGTCAATATTTGATAAAGATTTTTAATTAAATTGTCTTTTAAATCACTCTTAATGTATCGTGTAATAAATTACTAGAAACAGTGTAATAAATTATTTGTTCAAATATAGTATTGTGGGTAACAGTAAGTCATATACAAGCTCTCCACTAGTTGGGATGGCTTGGGGTGATCGGACTGGAATTCTGCGGTCTTCACTTCAGCATCAATTTAAGTTTAATGTTCAAGGACTTTTTTTTCTCTTGCTGTTGGACGAGAATAATTGTTCTCTTAATCCTACATCATCAAATTGATAATTATGAATTTAATGTGTCAAAATCAGATGGACCTGTTAGTCACATATCAACGGGTAAGATCATCTCTAAAAACAGATCTCACACTCATCTCTGGACAGCATGAAGTTATCTTAGCAGCTTGTCCCATCAATGTTCAAACAAAGCATCCATTTACGAATAGACAAGTATTCATTGCAAGGCTGCAAGCGTAATCTTGTAATTATGAATTTAATGTGTCAGAATCGGATCGACCAATTAGTACATATCAATGTTTCAACAGAGCTCATACTCCTCTCTTGATAGCATAAAGTCATCTTAGCAGTTTGTCGCATCAATGTTTCAAATAAGTATCCATTACAATAGAGAAATTACAAGAGTAATCTTGTTATTATAAATTTAATGTTTCAGAATCAGATCGACCAATTAGTAACATATCAATGTCAGCTCACACTCATCTCTTGATAGAATAAAGCCATCCGGGCAGTTTGTCCCATCAATGTTTCAAATAACCGTCCATTATTAATAAAAATTTTTATTGAAAGAGTAATTTTGTAATAATGATAATGTGGATTGTTAAAAAAAAATTATTCTTAAAAATAAATTTATTTAAACTAATAAAATTATTTTCTCACAATTCAAATTATCAATATTATAAAATAACTTTTACAATAAATATTTCTCTCACGAATAATATTATCCCGCAAGTGAAGCTTGTGGTGACTCTTTATTATTATCTTTTTGGGCTGAATAATTGACATCATTCAGAGGATGTATAAGAAAATGTAATAATCAGTATGATGTTTATTCGTAGAGTTGCATTGCTATTGGTGGTGGAATAAGAACGGTGTCGTTGACTTTATAATGATATGTTCTCTCTATTGACTTTTAATTTAAACTATTAAATCTTATTAAGAAAATTAATTTAATTATAAATAAAATTACTCAAATGTTTTAATAAAAAGTTATATATCACGTGATGCCAGAAATTACACATCACTCTATATATCTATATCGGATATATGAGAAATGATATTTGAAAATGTGTAATCTTAAATTCCTAAGTAGCTTACTATATAGTGAGGGAATTTAACACTGTATATTAAAAAGTGGATATTTAATTGCATAGTTTTAATTAAGGTGGGCAACATTCTATTTAAACTTGGTTCTTAACTTATATTTATCGGTCTATATTTTATAAAAAAATTTAATCTCGTTTATCTCTCAGCATTTAAGTCACATGCGAACAAATTTCTGCACATAAATAAAATAGAAAACCAAATTTTATTTATTTTTTCTTTGAAGATCGGAACTCGAAGTCAGCCGGCAGACTCACTCCGACCAGCCATCCGCGAGTCCCCAGCGCACCGATAAGGTGTCCGAGAAGTCGATCGGTTTACGGATTTCGCGCGACACACAAGGCACATGCTTCGCCAATAGGAATCGAACGCGTCAGCAGCGCTTTCGGGAAGGCGCGGGCATCTACAGATCTGGACTGGCCTAAAGGCGGCGAAGTCCTCAACGGTCCATCCCTTTCTGCACCTCCATACACCGCCTTCTTCCTCACTTCCGCTCCACTTCTTACAGAAAAGAAGAAGAAGAAAAAGGCGAACGGAAGGGGAACAATCGTCTCCTGCGCTGCCCTCGGCGATCGGGAATCTCGGCCGGCGATGGCTTCCTCCTTCGACGCCTTCGGCAACGACGACGGGGAGGAGCTGGGGGCGAGGGTCTCCTCCACTCGCCCCTTCGACGACGGCTACCTAGGGTACGACCCCCGTCTCCCGTCCCAGCGCTACGAGTCCTACGGCAGCTTCGTCGCCGACGAGGACGCCAAGGACTCCCTCGGGGGGGAGGATCCCTCTCTGGGATTCCCGGATGGGGTTGGCGGCGGCGGCGTCAGTGGCAGCTTCGGCCATGACGAGGATATTCCCATTCCTATCCACCATGTTTCCGGGGACAGCATCCCTCCCTCGCCGGATAACTATGGGTTTGCGCCGGATCAGCATGCGGACTTCTCCTCGTCCCCGTCCCCGTCCCCGTTCATGTTGCCGGAGTCCAACGGGAAGGCGTACGAGGAGGTGGACGACGGTGGGGTTTTTGTGTCTGACGGCCCGATCCTGCCGCCGCCGGGAGAGATGCAGCCCGAGGAAGGGTTTATTCTCCGCGAGTGGCGCCGGTGAGGATATTTAAATTCCTTCTGCAGCTATTGGCTTCAGATCTGATCTCTTGATGATCGAGCCGATTTGGATTTTTTTCTAAGCTCAAAATGATTTTCTAGATTTTAAACTTTGGCTGTCCTCCAGTTGATCGAATGGATCTGAATCTGACTAAAATGCTGATTTCCTCCGAAGCCAAGTGCATCCTTGTTCTTTGTTCTCAGCTCAACGGCTTTCTATTTCGTTCTATGATGAGAGCTTGTAACTCTCGTGGACCTTGCTTGACTTTTGTTTCAACTTCATTCACGACTTTTCTTATCGTTTGAAATAGGGCTTTTCGTGCATTACTGCAAATTCTATATTCAATTGCTATGTTACTGGGAACTTTAATTTTAATTAAGCTGAAGTTTTGATTTCTTTATCAAACTAGATAGTTAAGATGTTGCTCGTTATGATAGATTCAAATTTCGGTTGTTGTTAGAACATGCCTTTTCTGTTCTTATTGTTCACGCTCAACTCCTCAAGAAGCGTGGAGGTTTTATTTTTATCATGCTCACATGAATGCATTTTTTGTTTAGCTGCTAGAAGTTCCGAGGTAGAGTCTACATATCTATATTAAACACTTCTTAGACTTCTCATCATGACCTATTGTTAGTTACATAGGCAACAGAGCACAATGAGACTAAATAAAGACCCCTCAGAAGTTCTCATATTCCAAGATTACTGTATTCATTGTTTGTAAAAAGGAAAAAAAAATCTGTCCTCTTTAAAGGATGTATTCCAGGCTGCATAACCGAAATATGGAGCATCTATAAGAAAATATATTAATTTTTCTTGGTCTTTTTTGACTTGTTTATTCGGTTGGGGCCACATCGTTAATCCACTATAGAAGCAAAAAGGAAAAAATAAAGACGGATTTTAAATGAATGAAAGATATATTACCTTTTAAAATTGTGTAAGACATGTTTGTAACCTTTATCTCTCTGTTAGTAAATGCTAATAAGCAAGATCAGCCTATGCATAAAAGGATTTTTGATCCACATCTAATCTGGCTGATTCTGGTCTGATTAGGACCAATTAGGAGCACCTTTTTAATTTTCTAATGGAGATTGGTCTTAGGGGCTCTGATCATATCTGCCACAGCCGATTTTGATCTGAATTGGTTGAGCCTGCATTCCATGAGCCCATGAGCTTTCAAGCTTTGGTTGGCTCATTTATCCAGATGACTAGACCTTGAGTTAAAGCCAGATGCATCTACGGGAGGAGCCTAAGCCTAGCTGAGACTGCTGAGCCACTGTCTACTGACCTTAATGTTTCACTGTTAACAATCTTACCTGCGGTGCTTTCTACATGGAAATGTAGATAAATATTGAAAACAATTCACAAATCCTGCACATTTGTGCATTCGTCCTCACCAAGTTTGCTTCTTATTGACACTGTCATTCCTTCAGAAGATAGAGGAAGGATACATGGCAATGAAAAAATGTAGTTTGAATTGCTCATCACATCATTCAACTATTAATGTTTATTATATCATATAACTTTTTTCATACCATCCAACTTTTATGAAATGGAAGGCCATGATTAAACCTTATTTCTTGAATAAAATCATAGTGCTCTCCTATCCTTCATCTAAAACCATAATGCTCCTGTAATCCCCCCCCAAAAAAAAAGAAAAAAAGAAAAAAACGATCAACAACACGGGCATTCAGCATAATGACCAGAAAAAAAGAAGTTGATCCAGCTCTTGCTCTTCATAAAACCTTGCATTGTTCCCCAACCACTAATCTAGCACATTACCAAAGTTGTGAGCATCAGGCACTCTGTATCATTATCAATTCTTCTTTTACATCCTTCTCATCTTCTCTTCTTTCTTTTCAAGAAATTAGGGTCATGGTTAGCCATGCCGCGCCGGATTGGTGCGGCACGGGCATTCCGTACCGTGCCAGGGAGAGGGCAAGTCCTTGGCATGGCCACTCCAATCCTCTTAGTTTTCTTCCAGTGTGGCACGAGCATTCTGTACTGTGCCAGGGAGAATGCAACTCCTTGACACGGCCTGTCCAATCCTCTTAGTTTTCTTATTTGCTTATTTTATTATTTTTTTGAAAGTGTATCGGCTACCATACCAGGGGGAACTCGGCATGGCTGACTCCCACGGTATGGCTTACCTTGATTAGGTGTGCTATTTGATGAATGAGGGTCTGGGGGTTGGTACCTTAGAAAAAACAATGAGTTTCAAATGTGAAATATGTATATATAATTTTTTATTACTTTGTATTTGTTAGTTTACCACCACCTATGTGAATGTCTTAATTTCAAAGATGTTTTCCATGTTTCTATTCTTTATTCAGGTTGATTAGGCCAATTTCAAATCAGTCTCCTCTCTCTTTCTTATCATCTGTTTTCTTTTCCAGAAATTACAGCTGGCTGGTATTACTTTTTATGATATTCCTGGCTCCTTTGCTTACTAATTCAGACCAATGCAATCTGATCCAGATTGGCCTACCTGATCTGATCCAATATTCTTCATTTGCCCTCCAATTTGCTCATGAACAGCTTGAAATGACAATATATACATCAGTTTGACCTCTGTTGTTAGTTCGGTCTCATGTAGTGAATTACTAAAGTAAACAGTAGAAAAGCAGCAAGTTGATAACAAATAAAATGTGCGAGGAGGAGGTACATATAGTTAATAATGGTTTCTGGAATGTGCCAAGGCATTGATTTGCTCCCTCACCATGGAGATTGCTGGTGGATTTGTCCCTAAGGTATACATGGTGCTGCAAAAGCTGTGTGTATATTAAGGCTGCAAGCAGGACTCAAACTTTGAAAGTGTTGATATCTTCCACAACATGTATAGATCTCTTACTCATTAATACCATTCACTTAGTTACCCCCCATCCCGCCCCCCAGCACTCCCAACAGAAAAAGAAAAATTGAAAGCCTAATCGGCTTGCAACTTTGATGGTTGGATGGAAGTCAGAAGAAACTTCCAGTGGGTTTTGTGAGCTGCTAAATGAAGTTATCCGAGGAGGATTGGAATGAAAGAATCGATATAGGTTACTTACGTATGTGAATCTTGACAATGGAGACTGGGTTACATCTGGGCCATGTTATATTAAAGAGAACAAGTTTACATGGACATCTTGTTAGGCCTGAGGGCCGGACCAGTGAACAACCTGGTCTCATTTTTCTTTCTGAGCCAACTTTTCTGGCATGAGCTCCCAGTCCAGCCAATTGACAACCCGATGTGGTGGCAAGTGGAGATCTGAACTTCAGAAGAGATTAGCAATGGTTTTTTCACAGCTATCCATTCTCTAGGGGAAATTTTGGCAATCCATGGATGGTATCAAAGGCAAAGTAGAGGTGACTTTTTTGAAAGGGTTTTTTTTCTTCATAGAAACCATTGTTACATGAAAAATTGTAATTGTTGCTAAGTATTGTCAAATATGCCACTCGTATTTTGACAATATGCCATATGTGCAACATTTTCCATTTACGAGTGGCATATTTGACAATATTTTAGCAATGATTGGCATATCTGCAAATTTTAATGTAACAATGGTTTCTGTGCAAACAAACCTTTTTGAAATAATAGATGTGAGCAGTTAAATGCTAATGTTATTAGAGAGGACTGCCTCAGAGTCTGCTGGGATGGAAGAATTAATCAATTAGCTTTTCTGAAGTTAACTTATAATACTCACAATAGACTAATAGGCTGAAGTAGGTTGTTCATCACACGAGAGAACTGAGTCATCTGTCATAGTGATAGATGATTTGTTTGTTCTTGTAGGATTCTGAAGGGAATCTGGATTAACTAGGAAACAAATTTTTATGATCCAAAGATGTTAATGCTGTGATGGAAGGATGGAGAAGGGATGGTGCATTTATAGCTGCTACCGAGTACCCAACTAACTCACCAACTTAAAACTTGAGTTGACTGATGGAAGAGTCCCAGAACTGATATAAGCACGAAGTGGCTTATAGATAGGACTAAGCTGCTGTCACCAACAAGAGGAAAGAAGGTTTTTGAGTTACATTTCTACTTTCAGTCTGGCATAAAGGAATTACTGGAAAATTAAGAATACTTGGCAATAGGATGCTGAAATATTGGTTTCAGAAGGTTTCCGGTTCAGAAGTGAAACTGGCTGGCTCTGGCATAGCTGAACTAGTTTGGACCTATTCCACTAAGTGAAGGATATAAACCTTCATCGAAGTATAAATGTCAGCTAGGAATAAAATAAATGAGACAATATGAATGAAAATAAAAGTCAGTTAGGAACTAGCTGAATAACTATGCTGGTAATCCTGCTTTTGGCTAATTTCAAACTAGTTTTGTCTGGTTGAATTGCCTTATTTATATGTTACTCTTTTGTCCAAGTTCAAATCAGGTGTTCCAGACTCAGACCGGTTCCAATTTTGACATTCTATTCACCTGGTTTCACCTGCGTGTTCTTTATACCATGTGTTTCGATACTGGTAAAGGTATCTGAATTCAATCCAAGAGTAAGCTGTACTGTCCATAACCTGTATGATATCAGTAGGGATTTTTTTCCCTTGGGTTGGTAGCCTAGTCCCCACCCAGGATCGATGCCGGGTCCCTCCCATCCCTGCCCACCCAGATGTCCACTCTGCCACTGGCAGGGGACATATCAGTAGGGATTTGTTCACGCAAACTGTAACCTTTTAGTTGATGATCTCTTAACAACAACGGGGGTATATCTAAGTATGTTTGATTGCTAACTTGCTCTAGTTATATGACTGGTGTCTTTGGTATTGTGGAATAATGGGCTGAAGTGAGAGTTCCATTTTTTATTCTTTTTAAACACATTCTCCTCTTTCAGGTCCTTGCCTCCTTTGTTCCTCTTTCAGATACTTCATCTTGACTTTCCCTCACTACTTGCTGGAAGCGTAAGTGAAATTTTGGCTTGTGTGTGCAGACAAAATGCTATTCGTCTTGAGGAAAAGGAGAAAAAGGAAAAAGAGCTCCGGATGCAAATCATTGAAGAAGCTGATGAATACAAAATAGCTTTCTATGAGAAAAGGAAAATAAATTGCGAGAGTAACAAGGCCCAAAACAGAGAAAGGGAGAAGGTAAAAGTTGCGATTACCAAGGACTACTGGCGGAAGATGAAGTGAATCCTTTGTTGCGTGAATCTTGCTACATTGCTAATATATTTTCTTTTAATGTTCTGTTGCAGCTATTTCTGGCCAGTCAAGAGAAGTTCCACGTAAATGCAGATAAAAATTACTGGAAAGCAATTGCAGATCTCATTCCAAATGAAATTCCCAACATTGATAAGAAGCGAGGGAAGAAAGATCAGGAGAAGAAGCCTTCCATTGTTGTTATTCAGGGGCCGAAACCAGGAAAGCCAACGGACCTTGCTAGGATGAGGCAGATATTATTGAGGTTGAAACACGCGCCGCCTCCCCACATGAAAACGTCGCCGCCACCTGCTCCCGCCAAGGATGGTGCTTCTACTGCTGGTAGTGGAGGCAAGCCTGGAGCAACCGGGAAGGAGCCTGCTGCTAATGGTCCTGCTGCGAAGGAAGTGCCTTCTGGAGCGCCCGAGGCGCAGATCGCCGCAGCTTCTGAGCCTGCCTCTGCTTGAGGCACTGAAAATATATCTGGAAGTTCCCTGGGTTTGGCAGTGGATGGCAACCCCCATCCAGTTTCTCAAAATTGATGCTCATCTTTTTACCCATGCGTTGATCTTTATTTGTAATCTCATATGATATTCGTGGCTTTCTGAGACTAATCATGAGAGTAGCATCTCGCAAATTCTGATCATTGACTTCGAGTTCCGGCTCTTGTCGCATGGAAAATTGTTAGGACTTCTGAGAGGTGCACCCCTTTGTAGCTTGTGTAATTTATGTGTTGGCAGATTTCATAATTTGAAGGACACGCATGTTTTCTGTGCCCTTTAGGTGTCTTCATTAATACACATTGCTTTAATCATTCTCTGTTGTGTAGAAATGCCATCTCCTTGAATGTTCCCGATGGCATCCTCGTATGGAGGAATTCTCAATCTTACGTATGCTTATGTGGTGTATATGTCCTTATCTTAAGTAAAAATTTGTATTAGCTTTAATCTTGTTTTTTTTGGTCAAGCATATTGGGTATTTCTTTAGTAAAATAACTTTATCTTAAGTAATTTTTTGTTTAAGGATGCTGGCAATGATTTAAAACTCTTATTTCTAGAAGCAGTTTGATCTCGTTGTAAAAAAAAAAAATGTCTGATCACGTTGTCTCATACACAGCTGAATATCCTTTGATGATTATACCTCTCCGATGTCGAAGATGGGGCTTTTTAGGGGCTTCTTATATCCGAATAAATCTGGTGAGTTTCGAGTCTAATGGTGCGGACTCTGCAAAACCCTTGTTCTAAGTTAGAAATTAATTACTCAATAACCAATACGAAGGTCTAGTTCAACCAAAAAATTTCAAATCGCTTATTTTGAGTTAGGATAGTTTCTGTCTGTTTTATCTTTTAATTTTTGTTGCTCTAATTAATTTATTTCTCTTAATCCTTATTCTAAATGAATTTAATGTATGACTGTTAAAAAGTGAAGCTGTGTCATTCTATTACGACTTAAAAGTGGTCCTTAATGATCTCAGTTTGCTCACAGTTCAACTTTCTAAACCATTCCTTTTCTATGTACCTTGACATTGTCCTCTCGAGATGCATTATAATAACATATAAGTATGAATGCATTATACATTCTATCGTGTCTACGTAAACTAACTATATATATGATTTTTTCTTTTATGTCTTTAAATATATGTGTTAATAAAAGGATTAACAATAATAGATCGGACTGGTCGAGCCCCAGCTCAGTGCTGTCAACTTCAAATGACTCGCTTCACTATTAAAAAAAAAAATTATTTTCGAACAAACTAAATTATTACAAAAATAGGAATACTGATATCTATTGAAATTTTTGTTTTTATATGCACTGATTTTTACTTTGAATAATTACGTAAGTGGAATTATCTAAAATCAAACAGGTTTCTTTCCGTTTCTGATTCCTACGGAAGAGGACAAGGCATCTTCCTTTTTTACTCTTTACGGAAATGTTTTCCCTACACTGTTTTCTCTGAGTTGACCGATTTCCACACGGCACGCCGATGCGAACCTATCTGCCGACGTGCATGGGGCCGTTGCTCTGTCTGGGCACACGTGGATCCCCGTCACAAACCTCACCAAGAAGAGAGAGACTTTATGTCAGACTTGGGTGTGCTAGATTATCCGGTTGGAAAATAGTTTAATAACACTATTTAATAACACATCAATAATATGCATTCCAATCTCATTATTTTTGAGGTGTTTTTAATTTTTTTTTTATTTTAATTACTGATGTGACACAATTTTAATGATGATGTTATTTTAGTATGTTATAAAATGTAAGATTTTATTACAAAGTTGCATAGAAGGGTATGAGATCTTATGATCCACTCAAATGAGAGAGAGTCACGTATTCTTTATGCACTATTTAACATTATTCATCATTTTTTAAATTTTACTTTATTTTTTATTTTTAATTTTTAAAATAAAAAAAGACAACTAATGAAAATAAGTAACTTTGACAAAGACAATTTAAAGTAGGAGAAATAAATAAAAACACAATTGAATGATAGTATTCTACAGATATTTTAATAAAAATTATAATTCAAATTAATTAATAAAAATTATTAAATTTGACAAAGACTATTTAAATGAGTGGAAAGAAATAAAATACAACTTGAATGAATAGTGCCTAAAAAATTACCATTGTAACTAAATAATTGAAAAAAGAGAATATAACGCAGCATGAGAAAATGACCTCTGCATTTTTTCCGTAGATGCCAAATTCAGAACTTTCAGGATAATTTTTTTTTTCAGATTTTATTTTCAAAGATATCAAATGATCTAAAAAGTAAATTTTTTGAGATTTTTTTCCTAATAAGATTTTACGACGAAACAATAGACCTTAAATATATATTATTTTTTATATTGTATTTGATGAGGTATCTGTCTCGTGTACAAAGTGGGTGGGTCCTCGCATTTGGACACCTCTCTAAGTGCATCAAGACTTTCCTTTTGTATAAACATAGGAAATGTACAAATACTATAAATGTATGATCCACACGCATAACTCCTTGTTTTTAAACATATGGAAATGTATATATGATCCACATTGGACGCTTTTTATATTTTGATCATAGCCGATGTAATCATGAAAGTTCTTTTAAAAAAATTTTTTTTTTTGCTCTTTCTAAGAATTCTCAAATCTACCATCTGAATGTATATGGGAGAGATTATACCGTCTCTAGAGAAATTCTCTCGAAGGATTACAGTACTGTTCAGCATTGGAAAAATAATGGCTTGGTAAACTATGGAAATCCTCTGGTGTGGCCAGTAATTTTGGTAATTAACCACAAAACAATACTTTAATTATATAATATGATCAAAGGTATGAGAAAGGTTTAGTACACTTTCTTATTATAGTTATGTGTAATATGACTAGGTACTAAATCTATGTGACACCCAATAATTGAATTGTTACTTTATCACTCCTCACATAAATTTAATACCTAATTATATTACACTTAAGTGTAATAAAAAAGTACACTAAATCTTTCTCCAAAAATATAGTAGTGAGATCGAAATGAGATCTGACAAACTAGCTGGTTCAATCAATAGGGATAGTACTAAATCCATTCTCAGCTGGTAGCTAGAAAGGGAGTTAAAAAGAAAATATTCCCAAAGTTATAAAGGTGCTTGGCCTTTAAAGAACAATAACATTAGATTCTAATATTATTGTTGGTCATTTCAAACTCTTCACTAAAAGTTTTAAAATCATATTGGCCCTTTTTTGGTAACCTTCTGATCACACCTTTTTGTCCAATGTTTGTAAGTTGAAGGATTTGAATTTCAATAATTGGTTTTCTAAATAGTTGGAGGTTAGTCTTGATATACCACCGTAAAGTTGCTTTCTTTTATGTTATCACTTACAACCTAAAATTAATTATTTGGTTAATACCCTTCTCACGTCTCTTCTAAAAAAATGCAAAATAACTCTCCTATCTTATGCCACTTTTAAGGGGAAGAAAAAGGAAGATAAAGGACTTATCGATTTAATGTAGGAAGATGTGGAATTCACGTCTTTTTGTGTCTTTATCGGATGATATGAGCCTATAAAGTTCCAACTTGAAGCAAATGTATAAAATTAGATTTGAAGGATTTGCAACTAGCTGCAGCTATTTGAAGAAGGAAAATATCTGGTGTGTACTAACTTGGGTACATTTTCGTAGGGTGTGCCGCTACAATTCAATTTTGAAGATATATTAAATACTTTCAAAATGATGTGCCACATTTTTATAAGATGTTCTCACTTAGTACATAATTTTAATATATACTAAATCTTTCTCTTTTGAAAAAGTTGTAGGTGTCATGACGGCCCGCACCAGCATCAAATTTGTGTGCCGCGTATTCTCACACTATCGATGCGACTTTAGACTGTGTGATGTTTCGAGGCCACTATGCTTTCGAATCTCGTGACCTTAGTCTTGAAGTGATGGACTCATGATAAGATCTCTGAACCGTCGTATTAAGATTGGTTCAATTAATCTATTGCAAATTAGGGAGAAAAAGAAAGGGAGTTGTGAAAAGAGGGGAGAGGAATTAATCTCGTATCAAAACTCATAATTTTCTTCCAACCAAGGTCTCGGTCAACGGTTATAGCTAGATAAGGTACGAGGATATGTGTTAATATTAGACATAATTTCACTTCAACTCTCCATTCTTCTAACTCCTAACTTGGTTCCAAATTTTTTTCTTTTCTAATTTGATTGTTTGAGAGTTATCTTCAAAACTATTATCTTCAAGATCGACTATCTTGCAAGTCGAGTATGTGAGGTGAGTTGGATACTTATTCCTCTACCCTCAACTTTGTTGCCCAAGATCTAGACTCGGATTCGCCGTTGTAGTCTTCGGTAAGGATTTGAAAGCCGAGTAGGGAAAGATTACATATATATATATATATAATCTTTATAATGATCAAAGAAACTGGTGGGCTAAAGATGCTGTTTGGATAATTGGGTTGGATAAGAACGTCCCAGGTGGATATGCTCCATTCTTTTTTAGGTTTAAAGAAAAGGGGAGGGGGATTCATATGTCTTTTGACTCTTGCAAGAGATATCCGTTGATGGCGGTGCAACTCCTCACCACAATCAGGGACTCAGCTTCTGAACAAAATCGTGTGAGCAAACAAAAGTTACAAGTAGAACAATATTTTAAATTGAACTGTTGATACTGCCCTAGCTCATATCATTTTTTGTTGTACATTATCTCGTATATTTACTTATCTATAAAATAATTGTTAATATATAAATGATATTATCTTTACAAAACGAAAGATATTATTGATAAAAACTCTTACTTTTAAGTTGAGAAACTAGTATGATAAAAGATTAAGAAATATGGGTAAGCGAACTATGTTATATACATATAATTTTAGAAATACCACTCTTATATACATATTAAAATAATATATATGGGTTGCACAAACGAAATGAAATGACTTTTGCACGGTAAGGTTATTTTTACGCTTATGTCTTTGTCCTAAGATTATCTTTGCGTGGTATATTATGTTTGTTGATGCAATGATTTTAGCATGCTTTTAAGAAGTCACTACAAGAACAAATAGCACTAGCGATGGTTAATTTCGTCGCTAATAATAAAAAGGCGTCGCTAATGTTTTTGGCGACGGCCGTAACCCGTCGCTAATGTTGTCGCAAAAAAGCCCGTCGCTAATGTTTTAGCGACGCATACCAACAGTCGTCGTTAATAATTTGTTATTAGCGACGACTAAGTAACATTATTTGCGACGACTAAACACCGTCGTTAATATATATTTTATGAAATTCATATAAAATAAATATATTAGTGACGACGGTATAACCCGTCGCTAATACATTTTGTGAGAATGCAAAAAATAATCAATATTATTTGCGACAGCTCTTTAAATATAAATATCGATAATGGCAAAGAAATTAGCGACGGCTTAAAAATCGTCACCAATATTTTTTGGCGACAATTATCGAGCCGTCGCCATAATAATAGTGACAATTATAATTATCGACTGCAATTTCCTAATACCTTTTAGCAATATTTTGTTATTGTCAGTTAAAAATAATGACAAATAATAATTATTAGAGACGATTATACAGCCGTCGCCAATAATTAACAACAATTCTACATCCATCATCTTTAATTAGTGACGGTTCTCTGGCCGTCGCCAATAATTTTTGACAATAACAAAAATTATCTATAAAATAAAAATAAAATTATATACAACCTGCTAATAATATTATATATTTTTTCCAAATATGATCTACATACAAATCATTCATAAACCCAAAAATATTAAACAAATCATAAGTAAAATTTAGTAAGGATACACCAATAAAGAAATCCATACATGCATAAATTTAGATACAAAATCCATAATGCCTATATTCAAACAACTGGTCTTTAAAACACATACAATAATCATCCACATAGATCACCAGATACATCCTCTCTGTTCTCATCATTTGGTCCTTCATTCTCAACATGTGGTATAGTGGGAGATCTCGTCACATGCATATTTTTAATAATAATAGACATTTCATCCATTGTTTCTTCATTGAAGAAAGCTCAAACTCTAATTTTTGAATTTTTTGGGCTTGTTCATCACTGTGTCTCCGTGAGCTGCCACTGCCTCTCTCTGAAGTACCATACCACGAACGAAGAGTCTCTCCTCGTCCTCCACACCGAATATGTCCAGGTTTATCCTGCCCCATTACTTGGACAAAAGCCTCATCTGGCGATAAATAGGACCTGGCACATCAGAACCCTCTGTTGGAGACATCAACATAACCATTTGATCCTGTTTTAAGAAAAAAATAACACACACTGTCAACAAAAAATAAATAGATATATAGAACAAAGAAACATAAGATATGCTAATTATTTATTTACCATCTTCTCTTTACTTTGCTCATTTGTCCAAAAGACACTCCCATCAGGTTGCAACCTTGTTGAGACATTTGAAAGATATCGGGCCGTGTAGCCTCTCGACCATGAGTTTTTTGCTGTTTAAATAAAAAATAAAATTCTCTAATCAAGAATGATGTATATAATCATTATGAAGAAATAAATAATGATACTTACAAAGTCATCACTTAATTGATGAATACTTGTACGCCCTCTTCTATAAGGCATTGTCAAATTTGCTCTATTGGCCTTATTCTTTTCAGAAATTTTCTGTATTAAAAAAAATGTTATATACCAGAATCAGATTAACAGTAATGACAAACACTATGTAAAAATATCTTACCTGATGTTCTTCTTGATTCCATATCTCACACATTTGTTGCCATTGATCAACATTTATGTGAGAAGGTCCATTTATAAGTGCATCATCAAAAGATCTCCCAGTAAAAAACTAAACACATATATAAATTTATAAGTTACATAAAAAGTAGATGTAAGTGTTACAACAGATATTTCCTTCTCATCTATTTTGAGAAATGGAAATCCCCAATCACATTTCTAACTCAAAGAAGATATTTCATACATGAACAAATATTCTATAAGAAGGACAAAGATTTCTTTTGTATCATGCTAAACATCATGAGGGTTTTCAGAAGGAAATTTATTACTGTAGAAAACTTCCATATCAAGAAGTTATTTTCACACAGTAGAAGTACATGAACACGTTTTTCCGGTCACACATGTGGTAGTCACTTTGAAGGTGTATATATGCATGGGAGCTTGTGTGATCATTTCTATGCGACAGAAGACTGTACCAAACAATGGAAGGATGCATGTTTATCCATCATCTTCCATCACTGCAATGTGAAGAAGCAAGCACAAAAAGATATGAGCACACACTAAATAAATACTAGTATCGTTCTTGTTCGAAGTTTTTTCATTTTTTGAGAAAGAAAGCTGAAAAAATAAATAAATATACTTATATGTATATTTTCAATATATTTAATATGACATTTAATTATATCTCTACACAACTCCTTAGTTAAGACCAATCCTGTTGCGACTAGACATTTAGACATGACATATGATTTCTTATTCTGTTCACAAAGATAACGTTAATGTTGATGCATAAAATTTCAACGTCTCTTGAGAAATATGATTTCCAATTGGAATTATATCATTTTTATTAAAAAAGAGTCCTTTTAAGAGAGAAGATGAGCACACACTAATTTTCATTACATTCAATAGAGGATTAAACAATACTTATACAATACCTAAGGTTCAAGACATTTTTTATGCAGTGAGATTTATATGAATCAGCTTTTACCTATCTAACAATGACATTTTCCACGGTAATACATTCACCGGCTCTTTTTAGAACTATTTCTCAAAAACTATACAAGGAGATTTTCTTGTCGAACTAGCCTTGCTTCCAGGGTGGAAAAGTGATTGCGTGAACGAAAAGGCACAACATCGTGTGCCATGCAGGGTTCGCCCGTACCGCGGCGGCACGGGCGAACCGCACCGTGCCTGGGGCTCAGCGAGCCCCAGGCACGGTTGGGTCACCCCCAAGGGGTGACCCGAGTGTGCCGCGGCGGCACGCCGCGGCACACAGCGGACCGGTATGATCCGGTCCGCTAACTTCGGTTTTTTATTTTTGTTTTCGTACTTTTTTCGTATTCCATGTGTTTAAGTGATCCAAATGATGTCTAATTGAAATAAAAATTTAAATATAAACTAATTAAGAGATGATATAAATTATAGTAATTTTATTATAATTTTAAATTATTTTTTCAAGTAAAAATTATCCTAAAAATCAGTAAATTGACTTAATCTCAACATCTAAGGGATCTAATGGTGTCTAATTGAGATGAAATTTCAAACATAATCTAATTAATAGGTGATACAAATTTTAATAATTTTAGTTTAATTTTTTAAATTATTTTTTGTCAAGTAAAAACTGTCCCAAAATATATTAGGTCGACTTAATCTCAACATCTATGCATCAATAACTCATGATATTTATATTTTTAGAATCATATATTTTTCTAGTAATTATGATGACTTCATATTTGACTTTATTTTCGAAACCAAATGTCGTTCCGTTGAAGTACATGCACAGAGAGTTCATCGTACCGCAACAAATTCTGTGTGCATTTAAGGGGTCTAATTAGTGTCTAATTGAGATAAAATTTCAAACATAACTAATTAAGAGATGATACAATTATAGTAATTTTATTAATATCTGGGATTAATTAGCATTAATAAATGATAGCCCAATGTCATACAGAAGTGCGCGCTCCGACGGGACGACATCGGAAAACTGTAACGAAAATAAAATTTGAAAACATCATAATTTTCAGAAAAATGTGGTGATATCAGAAATGTAAATATCCAGAATTGTTGACGTACGGATTTCGATATTAAGCCGATGCAATTATTTTTCGAGCAATTTTTCACCCAGTGTAAAATAAATTATAAAAATTAAACTAAAATTACCATAATTTGTAAAACCATTACGTTAGCTTATAGCTAAAATTTCAACACAAATAGACATTATTTGAATGAGTTTACAAGAGGATCTTCGGGCCAGCTAGTTTGGGGGTTAATTACGTCAAGCATTTCTGGGATCTTCGGGCTAGCTGGTTATGGGTTAATTATGTCAAATCATTCTTCTCCATCTGCTATAGGCGGCAGTGGTGGTGGTGGTGATGGTGTTGGTAGTGGTGGTAGTGGTGGTGGTGGTGGTAGCATGCGCTTTTCATTAGAGTCTGAGTTCATGCATGCAACCCAAGATAGTCGAGATCACGGTGCTCCACTAAGCTATTCAAAAAGGTATCAAGCAGATGAGAAAATGCGACACATAGGTCTTGTGGACAGTAGTAGCTATCAAGGGATTGAATCTGATTTTGAGAGACTGAGCACATAGGATGACACAACATTTGAGGGTGCTAGTGAGGGTCGTACAGTTTTTTTCAGGACATACACAGTTGGATCCATATGGACAACATCATGAATATGGTGGCTATTATGCCTCTGGATACCAGTATGGTCATGATGGTTCTTATGCAAATTCCAATCGTTCCACCACCAGGATCTATATAGTACCTCAAAGAACACGTCAATATTTATAATATCAGCGTATGTACGAAGACCTATATCAAAATTACATACCTTATGCTGATTATTTGTATTTTTTGAGAGCACTTATAATGTGAGGTTGTTCGGAGATGGAAGTTATACCCCCTACTACGAGGGTTTGTGGACATACATGTTCAGCATGATGAGGAAGAGTATGTAAGAACTTGTTAAATGTCCTTAGTGACATGTTAAGGAAGATGATTCTAATTTGTAATTTTTCATGCAAAGAAAATGATGAATATGAAGACGACGATATGAATATTGTATTTGACTTGTATCATGATTATATCCTTAATATTTACATGAACATTAATTGCTTGTGTCATGATTTTGGTATGATTGTATGTATGTTAAATGAATATTAAATGGTTGTGATTGGTTGACTTAAATGAGTAAATAAATTTATTTATATTTTTCAACCTATTTATGTGATGTCTTTATGTTTTACTCATTTTCTTTTGAAATTTACTCATTTCAAATATTAACTAAGTCACAAAATTAAAAAATAAATCAAACATGCCAATTTTCTACCGTATCTCAGCGGTACGGTACGGTTCGATACGTACCGTACCACGGAAAATGCGGTACGGTCGATCCGAACGGTACGGCGAACTATGGTGCCATGTTGGTTCCAGTAGTTTCTTTGTAGCGTGTGCTACCATCCACCCTGTTTGCTCGACTGACGTGGCTCCGCATCAGAGTTTGTTGGAAATGAGAGTTATATTAATGTACATTAAATTAGACACATCTAGTAAATATGTGTCATCTCTATCTTTAGATTTAAAATTTTAAACATTAAAAATATAGAGTAATATTTTGCTCCCTTGAGTGAGAGAATTTTATTTTATTGAAATAGTCAACTTTAATTTGTTCCACTTACCTAATTATTTGTTTCACTCATGTACTTGTTTATTCCACTTACACTTTATTGAAGATTGAGAATACATTTAATGCTATTTTTAGTGAGACTTGTGTAGCACTCAAAAACAACTAATCAAGGCTCAATCAATTATCCCAACAAGATAAAAACTCTTTCATCCACGGGAATCCGTCCCGTTGTTAGAGTCTGAATATATATATATATATATAATATATATATATATAATATATATTTGCGGAGATTACAGAGTAACTCTTTCACATGGATACTTATAAAAATACCCATATCTATAAATAATAAGGAATTTTACAAATAAATCATTGTTAACAGTAAAATTTAAAAAAATTATTATTCAAAATATATTAACAAACATACCCTTATCTAAAATCAAATAGTACAAATATACAACCCGATGACATATTGCACTAAAGGCCCTTTGCAAATATGTCATTAGTGACCATTATGAAAATATTTGTATTATTTGATTTTAGATAAGGGTATATCGGTTATATATATATATATATATATATATATATATATATATATATATATATATATATATATATATATATATATATGCAAATTCACTTCTATCAATAATTATTTACAAATCCTTAATAATAATATATTACTACTTAAGTACATGTATTCATTGGACATCGTCACCTATAGTCAAATAAATAGGAGAACAACTTCCTACCTAGCTGAATTGAAAGTACTTAAACATTGATACTTATGTAATTCAGTACACAACTGCCAAAAAAAAAAGGATTTGTTCCTCAAACTTGTCCACATGTAATGAGGTGGTTATCACCTTACTTTTTACTCTGCCACAATTAGGAAGTGAGAAGTGAGGTAATATATAAGGTGCCATAGTCGTGGCTTATGAGACGGCAAAGTGGGGAAAGGGTGGAGGGGAGAAGAGATGGGGTCAATAGGTTGTGGTCCATTTTTTTCTAACTTAAAAGTTTATGTTGGAAAAGATTTTTTTTTTTTTTATATAATATTTTGTTTGGTACTACTGAAAAAGTAATTTATAATTTTTTTATCTAAAATTATATATTTGACATTCTTGATAAGATTTCGTAAATTATTTTTTAAATTTCTCTTTTATAAAATTTTTATGAGTGTGACTACAATCTTCACTATAATCTTAGTATCTGATGACGTCCGACGTCACGCGTCGACGCTCGACGCTTGACGTCCGGCGCCGGCGCCCGACGGCCGGTGCATCCGGCGCCCAACATTGGGTGATCGGGCGATTTGAGCGTCGACATACGGAACATATATTATTTTTTAAAAAATATTTACTGAAAAACAAAATTAGAAAATCTTTTTTTAAAAAATATTTATGTGAATACAAATGAATAATTATATTTTGATTTTTTTTTTCTTCTAAAAAGTAATCTTTTAATTTTTTTCTTATAAATTTATTTTAAAAATAACCAAACGGGACCTCAGGTAACAGCAATCCAGTGAAACTATGGGAGAAACGTGAAGTCTCTGTCCACAAATGAGTGACCCCGGTTCCGGCAAGGGAGCTGATATGGTGTAATTACAAAACCAAGTAAAGAATCTGCAGATTAATAAGTATTCATGCCTACTTTAATTTATAGTAGTTAAAAATGTGAGAAATCACCCGTTTTACATTTCGAAAAAAAAAACTCCGGGCAAGTTCTAGTTGGAACATCTAGACATTAGAGGGGGAGATAAATAACATCACGAATCTAGGGATCTAGGGTATGATAAATATGATAAAGGTTGGAGGATAGAATTAAATGTGGAGGAATCTGCAAGACAATTAAGTTTTTATCTGTACCATGTTATTGGGTTTGAATGTCCCTTATACGGTTAAAAAAAAAAAGTTCCTGCAAGACAATTAGGTTTTTGCCTTGGAGAAAAGCGTTTATTTTATTTTTTTTTTTCTGGTGGGTAAGTATGGGGGTGGGGATTTGAACCCAGGGCACCTCTATGCGGAACTGATTTATTAATAATTTTCTCGCAGTAATAATTTTAAGAAGATACGATATGACACTTAGTTTTCGTGGATGACAAATTAGATGTCGAACAAAAATTTAGCATTCCACTTTCATAAGATATCAATTTTAAGATTGCTGTGCGGGTGGGTGTACGTATCAACAAAGATCCAAGACCCAATGATCATACGATTCATAACCTCGAAACATTGGATTCACAGTAAGTTTCAGAGCATCAACGCACCTCATGAACAATTGCCATAATAAAGAGTGAGCTAGTTTTTCTTTTCTTTCTGAAAGTGGAAGAGATGACGAATCAGTGATCATATATAAAGATTACAACCCGTGTGCCTGCTCTCCGCTAGTGATGTCGCAGGGAAGTAGAACCCAGATGGAAGAAATGGGGCCTCTCTCTCACATCAGAAGGAAGAGCAACGATCCACAGTGGAACTTGAGAAAGACTAAAGTTCAAAGTTTTAAAGGGCGTGGGAGAATCTGATGGGGTTGTTGTGAAGGCCAAATGGCTCTATAGATGGTGCTGCTGCGTCTCTGCCCAGGAGGCCCAGTTGGCGGCGCTGCCGACGCGGGGCATGGTGCTGATCCGGGAGCAGGCGTCGACGTTGAAGTTGGATCCGCACATGACCCCCTCGCTGTCCACCCTCGGCATCGCCTTCATCTTGTTCATGGGGTGCTCGAAGCTCCTCAACCCTCCTGCGCTGTGGAACATGCACCCTGCAAGCGCACACACCGGCAAAACGATTAGCCGGATACCTAGCGAACTGCGGGAAGAGATCCGTACCGGGACACCAGATCTCTCTCATGGGACGCGGCGCTTACCAGTGGGAATGGAGCAAAGGACTTGCCACAGCCCCCTTTAATAAATTGCAGCTCGTCGGCGATCACCACGGAGCCGTCTGCGGCGATGCCCCAGAACAGAGGCACGCCTCCATCGGCGCTCTGCCGAGGAAACAGCAACAGATCTTTTAGCCCAGATGCATCAAGAACGAGGGAGGAAGGGGGAGACAGAGAGAGATAAAGAGCTTGTGTTAATTACCAGAGCGGCAAAGACGGTGCCGGTATTGTTGTCGTAGATGACGAAGGCGAAGCTGCCGTTGAGGTCCTTCACCACCTGGTCCGCCGGGTAGGGGCCGCGGTCGCGGAGCGTGCGGTAGGCCTCGACAACCAGCAATGCCTCGTTGGTGGCCTTGCACAGCCCATACTGCCTGATCAGCGAGCTCAGGTTGTTCAGGTTGCCGAAGAAGAGGCAGTAGATGCCGTCCAGGCTACAGAACAACCTGCCATCACCCGCCACCCACACATTACAAACACACATAACCTGGTCTATTAGGAACATACAAACTTCATAAATCCAGATCGAGGGAGAAATAGAAGACGAGGAAGCGAAGCAGAGGGAGGAGCCGCCGCCTTCTCTACCTACCTTCTGTGGATGGAGAAGTGGCCGCCGGCGGAGTTGACGGAGGCGAGGGCGGCGCCGCCGCTGAAGGTGGCGGAGAAGGAGTCGCCGGGGTGCGCTGCGTGGAAGGCCCTCAAGATCTCCTCCGGGTGCTTGGGCGCCCTGCAGCCGTCCGCCGTGGGGCTGTTGAGCTCCTGGGGCGGGTGTGCGAACGCCTTGTGGAATATGGCCAACATCTTCTTCTTCTTCTACTACTACTCTCTCAACAACAAGCTTCCTCCTCGTTCCGAAGGGAATCCCTTTCACGAAACACAGGAACTGGCCCAAAAAGAGAAGAACACAGCGGAAATGGAACGGAATGGGATGGGGAATGGCTGGTGAAGCTGCAGTATATATACACACATGACACACCCTCTGGTCATCACATAGCACACAAACATACGATTAATATTACTAAATAACAACTAAAGTATTCCTTCCATTGGTTGGCTAACCTTGTTGACTGGAAAATTTATAATTTTTGGATAAAGTCATAAGTGGATAAGAACTCTTTTGGGAATTGCCTTCTCCGGCATGGACATCTGTAGCTCATCTATTATTAATTACCTCTCCCTCTCCAACCATCCAAATGGATCTGACATGAATAACTTAATCCATGAGAAATACTATGCTTGTTATTTTAAAAAAAATGCAAATCTAAAACTGTGGGTATCCAATGACTTGGTTGGTATTCTTTTTTGTTCTGAAACCCAATCCACAATTCGAGTACCAAATCGATTAGTAAGACGAGTTTAAAGTAGTACACTTTGGCATATTAATTTTAATTCAACGTGCGAAACTTCTTCAGGTACAGTTCACAAGTTATGTGGATTTCATCTTGACGGTTCATCTAAATTCAGAAAAAAAAAGTACATAAATTTTTCACTGCTTTGCCACATTTTCTCTCCGCTGTTTAATTTGAAAAATCAGAGTACTAATTAATTTAGATGTATATATATATATATATATTATTTTCCTGTAAAATTGCTGCAATCCGTTCGGCGGAGAATTTCGCGGAAATCAGGATCCTTGACGCAGATCCACGTCAGCGCGGTGAGTTTAGCGGATCCATTGATGTCGCTGGACGCGTCACGTGGGACGAAGTCTTTGTTATCACAACCGGATAAGGACGCCTTGTCGCTTACACGTATGTTTCTTAAAAAGGCCGGACAAAAAAGGGGACCCATTTTTATTTACAGGAGTGATCAAATGATAAGAAAATTCACATATTAATATATGAGGTTTCGATTCTAATTTTTTAAGGTCATATGCATATCTTTGTTTTTGGTTGGCCACAATAAAAATATTCGGAGAAAAAATTATCTTATTCGAGAATTGTATTTTTTATATATATTTTGATTTTTTATGATATAGATATAATGTACCTCTAATATATTGACTAATAAAAAATTAAAATATATAATAAAATGTAATATAAATCTTAAACCCTAAACTCTCAACTTTTCTCGAACATTTGAAAGTCTTGGTTTCGAAATTACACCTTGGGATGGCGGCATAGGAGGGATTTGACTCATAAATTCGCAAGGACTATATATGCCTTATGTGGTTTTTTATATACTTGGTGAGGCCCTTCAAACTTTATTTCTATCTGTTAGAGACATTCAGATCTTAAATAGTTTTTAATCCTTGTGACTTGGCTATTTAACCTCGGAGAAACTTATCTTTCCTTGGCATAGTTTGAAATTACCTTACATCTAGCAGATTCCAAACTTTAGAAGGATTATTTGGAGTTGGAGGGGACAAAAGAGAGACATGAAGATTGAATGCTCTAAAAATATTATCTTTAGTTCAAAATCAGAATTTTGAAATTTAGAAAGAGATAGGCACGCTGAACTGCCTTTTCTCTAACATAAAAAGCAACCCTAAGAGTTACTTTTGTTATAAAAGTTAAAATCGACTCCAATAATTAAAGTGAAGTCAGAATATTTCAAAATTACAAATAATAAAATATCTCTTTCTTTACTCTTATTCCCAAACACTGCCTTACAAGAATGTCCTTTTCTTGAAGACTCAAATCTGTGTGTATAAATATTACCAAAAGTATTTAAAAAAAAAACTCTCCGTATTCACTTTTATTTCCAATCATTGCCTTAAAAGAATCTCATTTTTTTAAGACTCAAATCTGATTGTAAAATTATCAAAATTTATTAAAAAAAACTACTTCTCACAAAAGTTAAAATTTCTGGGTTTGGGGTTCGATAATAATATCGTGGGGGCTGGCTAAAAGCTACATGCAGAAAATATATAAGCGACAAACTAAGGAACCAAAAAAAAGATAATTGGGTACAGAATTCAGGACATTTTATCTTATCTTTCGATCACTATGTTGTGGGATCCGTCCCATTATATATGTTTGAGACGGATAATTCAACAGATGACTCCACCGCATTGCAATACTTTCCATTTAAAAGAACAATTTTTTATCCAGTGAAATTATCTGTCTTATTTACTCGAAACATAAGGAGACGAACCTCACAACACATCACGGCGCCGAATTGTAATACTTTTCCGTCAATTTTTAGGAGAAATATTGCTCGTTTTCTCCTCGGAGTGGGTGGCAAAGTATCTGCCGATAAACATATACAGAATTCACGTACATGCATGAGGCCCTACACTCGTATCTATATATCTGTGGGCGAGTGCTTACGACCGCTCGGAACGGGTAGTAAGTTCTTAACTTCTTTGAGTTCAGTGCAGCCCACCCAAGACGATGACCAAATGATCCAATAGTTGCTATAGCGAAGACGTAAACGGATCGGATCTTTAGGAAAAGCAACTTGGTGAGGCCCAAGCATGAATCAAACAGGCCCAACCTGCATATATATATACTAGTTTAGTTTTTTTCCTTCTCAGGATCCCTTCGATGCCCCAATTGTTATTGTTAGATGACGGAAATGAGAATGATAAAAAAGTGTGATATTGTAATATAATTCCTTCAAGCACTTTTTAGTCCACTCAAGATGAGACACTCGATAACTTAAGTTTGAGTTTTGGCGGAGCCATTTTTATCTGAATTATCTTTTTTTTTGTGACATTTGCATTAGTATACGACCACAGATAAATTAACTTACAATCTAATTGAAAGAAATATAACAACATCACATTACCCTGTTTTGGGCTTACTTCTTGCACACCGGCGAACCCCCATCCTCCAATGCAAGCGTACCTTTTATGGCTGTTGGATCCATAATCAAAATCCCTGGGATGGGTGATGCTTGTAAGAATGGATCCTATGTTGTGGCATCAGCCGACTCAATGAAAGAATTGCCCTGGGCATGACTCATTGAAAACTCATATCTCGCCGTGATCTCCGAAACCCCAAAGAGTCACTACTAAGAAGGTAGTATAAGTAGACGGTTTTAAATCGTAGCCGTCTACAAAAATAAATATTTGTAGATGGCTACCATTAGCCATCCACGTATTTAAGATATGTAGACGATTATTTTAAACCATCTACGTAACTAACATATGTAGATGGATAAAATAAACCATTTACATAACATATGTAGATAGATACATAACCTTTGCCTACAGTGTTTCGTAGACGATATTGTTGACAGATGCATAGCCATCTACAAAAGTTTTTGTAGACGACTTTTAGTATTTTGTAGACGGCTACCAACCGTCTAGATAACCTCTTTCCCTATAGTAGTGAGTTAATATCAGTTAGAGAGATAAACAAATAATTAAGATAATTATAATATTATGTTGAAATATATTAGAAAATATGGAACAAGCAAGCCACCTAGCTAAATGGCAAGTGAACAACTTACGGACACTCCTCAAGAAATGGTAGTTTTGACACTACACTCAAACTCTTAGTCCAGTCATAGAACACACTAGCCATGGAGATGGAAATGCACGACCATTGATATCGTAGTTGGGAGTGTCTACTAATATCTAACCTCCTGACTATCGTTCAACATGTGTCCACCTCTCACTCTCAAAGTGAGGCATGTTAGGATTCTACACTACACACAAGTAAAGTTGTAGCTTGGCCTAGTCACGGTCCTACGTTTATACATCCTTACCTAGCTCTCAAGTCTCGTGGAGTAGGACTTGTGAGAAGAATTGGACTAGCTGGAGACTGCATTTTCAAAACTCAATCACGGTGTCATCTCCCCCAACTACGGATGTATTTAAGTGATGAAAATAGAATTTTGCCTCCAACCATTTTTCCTTAGTCTAGACGCAGGCTCTCAAACAAGGGGGATCTATATACGAAAATGGCTTCAAACCCTAGTCGTGCCATAGGAAAGAGGACCAAACCTCTAGTCTCTCACTCGCTCATATCTTCCTAGAAGCACTGGGGTATCTAACTAGAGAAATATCAACCTAGGAATGTAGCACAGATAGCCATTGAATTCAGAGTGTATGGAAAACTGTTAAAAAATGACTTATAGAACATTGACTGAGAACGTGTCAAGATAAGTAATACGTTCACCACAGAACACATCACTCTCTGATAATGCCTTTAGAATGCATCAAATCTTTATGACACATTCACACTTAGCGATTGAAATACCACGAAAAGCACTGCCACTGAAGCATCTCAAAGAGATAAAAGGCCGAGCCCTCTGGTCGGATCTTCTGAACGCATCAAGAGTCATTGATGCAACTTAACTCATCATAGGAAGAACCTCAGAAAGAAGCACTAGAATGTGTCATAGATAGGTGATGCATTCAGGATGGGTCATAGGGTACTAGTGTGAATAGGCTCGACATGATAGGCTTGTAAGGTATTAATTGAGAAGTAGCAGAAGCATGATACATTACAATTACTATTGCACTATTGCAGATGTTCGAAATCAAATAGAAAAATGATAAAACCTACATTGGGAGATTTTTTCATCACCTTTGCGTAGTAGTGAAACTCTCGTACAATTGGAGATGAAACGAGGGAAGGATCCTGAGATCACGAACCATTCAAATGTTGGGCTTCTAGACACATCCACATTAGTCCTAATCACATATAAGTTCTCCTCCATGATCTCCAAATGTCGTCTCAACCTCAGCTCTGGTATCCACGATGAGAGAAGGTGAGAACAAGAAGGAGAGGGGGGGGGGGACTAGGCAAGGGAGAGGAGGATGACAACTAGCCTAAACCTTGGAGTTTGGCTTAGGGTATAAGCTTAGGGTACGTGCCATCAACATGTATTTATAGATGCTTTATATATTTTTTTATAAAACTCAATAACTACCTATAATTTTCAGTGTATCCAATATGTCCAGAACTCTATTGTATGTGAGCTTTTAGGCCTAAATATCAATTTGATTTTCAACTTATTAAGTTAAGAACACCTTCTTAACTTAATTAACATACTCTATTATTTAATAATGGATCTAACATACTTTTTGACCACGAAAAGTATCAAGCAACATCTCATAATCTCAAATGACATTAAGATGAGCGACTCACTTTGAGACCTTTTTGTCAACAAATTTAGCATGGTTATAGACCCTCATTCATACAATGTCCCAAGTCGGAAAAGGATATGATTGCATTGTCAAACTCCAATAAGTCCCCACTTTATGAAACTCTATACTCAAAATTAGGTTTACTAGAAAACTCCTTTTCATGGTGAGCTCTTATACTCTAGTCACAAATTTTTGAGTATAAATCCATATTTTATTCTCCCTCTAGCTTCATAATGAGAGTGAATGATCCCGTGTTGTCTATACAATTGCTTTTGCTAGATTTTCGTTGAGTCTGAATAACTAATTATATAGAACCATAAAATTGGGATTCTTAAGTCAGTAAGCAAATACCCACTAGTCCTTAAGCAAGATATCTTTGGTGACTGAGTTTTAGGATTCAATTGTGTTACTATGACTGTAGAATATCCTGATTAACAACTAGTATGATAACTATTCAAAGATTCTAGGTCGAATCAATTCAATGAACTCATTTATATAAAGAACACATGCATGTATACTTTAGTGTCATTACGCTGATGACTATGAAATCAATCATCCTTGTCATATGAGTAGGTATCATAAGCACTAGTCTTTTTGGACCTTTAATGTCCTCCAAGATCATATGACTAGGGATATTTTGAGTATGCACTTCTAGATGACTAATATTATTATCATAATTTCATTGCGAATTAGTTATCATTATATATGTTTAGGGACTTCATCACGTCAAGTGATAAATACACATAAAATAACAAGACAAAATGAAGAAATACTATTATCAATTAATAATAAGAATGAAATTATACAAAAAATGATGTCATCACATTTTATGTGATTGGCTTGTAGGGTATATATATCTTTCAAGTCTAACTCCAAACAACCCACGTGATTGTAACATGTTCAGATGATGCGTTTAGACCATGTCACGTCAAACTGAAGTGTTCTTATATTGGAGTCTGGATAGAACTCTTGCTTTTCCAACCACCCCCAAATCTGGCGACAAAACCCAAATCAAAGCAAAGGATGCAAAAGAAAGGAGGGAAATTGACTACAAGCATACACACGAAGCTAGTCAACCATATTGCTAGAAAATCTCTGTGAGAATGGGGGAAAACAAGCTCACTCGTCTTTCACTTGGAGACTCCCCCAAACGAAGCTAAACCTCGAACAACACTCCCCTAACATGATTCTAATGTTGGGAACCATGAGAATCTAGTCTTAGAGAATGGAGAAAACATCACCCTACCTTCAGTTAAGAGCCTAACCTGTTAGGGCTTTCTTGAAGATTGGCTACCTCCTCCTCACTGTCACCAATTTATTTATCACCATCACCAACTAGAAGGCAAGAGCCACACTACCGTCACCCTCATCCATCACTCACAATCAACCACTCAAGGAAGAGGAGAAGAGGAGGGCTCAAATGAGAGAGATGTAAGGGAAAGAGACGAAATAGTTGGAGAGAGGGTGCCTATATAAAGGTCCAACTTCCAGAATGCATCATTGGAGGTTGACGTGACATGATGGGAACACTTCAAGGAAGGCTGACACATTTAGAATGTGTGATTTTGCCATAATGCCATCATATGTTTGATCGACTTGACACTTGGTGCGCAAGACTGAACAATGCACTAGTAGATGTATTCTCAGCCATTGGACTGCCACCTAGCACTTAGAGTCAGATGTATGATGGTTGACTAGCACACTACTAGAACACGCCATGTCACCTATATATGTTCACTCGATAGAGCTCTAACATCTCAGCCAGTCTACCCTGACACATTTGGATAAAAAATGACCATGCATCACCCTAGGTTGATGCATTCAGACCACATTATATATATCGAGTTGATATGTTCAATCATTTGTAGTGAAAATCTAAAAAATCCACTAACTTTGGATCTTAATTAGGTCTGATCTCTAACCATAACCCACTAAATCCAAACCAACACTCTAACCTGCTTAGGAGGATCTGGAAGACTCGAGACGTTACATCCTCCCCCTTTAGAAAAATCATCCTCAAAATTATACATCACACAAAGACAAAAGGGAAGAAGAAAAAGAATATGTACACACAAATAAGGAAACTACTCTTGTATCACATCCTCATGCTCCCACATCATCTCGTCGTCGCCTCGGTTTTCCTAAACGACCTTCACAAAGGGACTGTAACGACCTGACCTCCCGGACCCCCGCCAGGGACCCCGAAGGTCATGCCGCCACCCACGGATCCGAAGACCCGGAAGGGTTAAAATTTAGTCCAGTGAGATAGTAATGAATTCAAATAACTATAACAAGAAAGATTGTACTTTAATAAAGAAATTAAGTACAACATGTCCCAAATAAAAGTACAGGTACAACAAGAAGGCGCAGTCCTTAAGGGGCATACCCCGAGGACTTGCAAAAAGGCTACTCTCAACTCTCACTACAAGCGCTCACGCTCACAACTCACACTGCTGGCAACGCACGGTGCAACAAACCGCCACCACGACCGTCCGGCAACGAACTCCTGCGACAACGAGTCCCTACCTGAAGAGAGTAGGGGGGTGAGCCTCGCGAACAAGGCTCAGTAGGGATAACCAGTCCCTTACCAGCCAGAGCATCAGGAACTCCAACAAAGCGGAAGCAAGACTACTCTACAAAGCAGTAAAGCGGGAAACACCTAGTGCAGAGTACTACAAAGCAGCAGAACAGAGAGATGCCATGACCCACAACCAGAGTCGGACCCAACACGACTCCCGCAAAACCAGCGGAGTCAAGCACAAAGAGGAAGCAAAACCCTCGGCACACACCCGCCGAGACAAAGAAGCTCACGGAACACCGGAGCAACCACGTGAGACCAGAGTCTCACGACACAAGCACCAACATCCCAGACCTCCACGAGGTTGGGAAGGAACAACCAGGTGTCACCACGAGAGACACCGAGCAACCATGTGAGAAGTACCATCTCACCACAGACACGGCCACCTCAGACCTCCACAAGGTCGAGGGCCCACAAGCAGAACCACTCTGCACCTCGGACACGCCACGAGGTCAGGGAACTACACCCTATGGTGCCACCACAGACGGCACCAAGGAACGGTTTACAAAATCAGCGGTCGGATGTCTACGCAAGACATCCCGAGAGAACACGCTGAGCGGAAACCACTAAACACGACCCACGAGGCCAAACCAACCAAGCCCACGGAACTAGACACGGCTAGGCTACAACCACCGTGCAGGCTAGGGCGACGAGAAACCCAATCTCGGAAACAGCGTGAGAAACACCGTCACGCAAGAGCACACAAGCCACCGCCACAGGCAGCTAAGAGGAGGACACACAGTCCACTCCTCCAGCTCGCCAGCCGTCGACTCCTGCCTACTACCTCCCCGGTAGAGTGAGGCTAGTGAGCCACAGCAAAGAACAACTAACAAACCACCACAGCCCAGCCGAGCTGCGGCCCCACGCCTACCCTCCGTACGTGGCTCCGAAACCAACGCAGAGCGAGGCAGTGAGAAGGAGTAGCTGGTCCGCACCGGAAGAGCGCCTCAACCACCTCGGAGACCCAGACCAGTTAAGAGAGCTCTACAAATGACTCACACCGTTGTCCCCACCGTTTTCCCCTACTGCTATTAGAGTCAGCGACTCGAGCAAACCCCGCCGCCAGAAGAAACTCCCTCTAACACAGACGCTCGGGGACCGGGGGTCCCAGGTAACGGTAACAACCTGTCTCACGGACAAGCCCTCAAGTGCCGAGCATCGGGCGAAAGAGAAACTGGCGGGGCAACCACCACAGAAACCGGCACAGCTGGCTTGTAACCCAGACAAGCCCAGCAGCACAGGCACGCACGGCACCCCTTCCAGAAACCCCCAGAAGGGTTGTCGGCCAACTCCGGCACACACGGCACGGCCCGAGAAACCGGAACACCACCAGACAGAACAGAAACCATCGCTCTTCTAATAATCGATTGACAGTCTGACAATCGATTATTAGACAGACGCGAGCCTCCTAGCACCACTTCTAGGACACGGCTACGAAGGTGTCACCTTCGATCACTGAACACAGGGAGGCAACCTGCCGCGTTCCCACCAGAAGGTCCTAAGGGCAACCCTGCCCTGGGGCTCACGCCGACACACCAACCGTAGCCATGGAAACACCCGAGGTAGACCAGATGCTGTCGCGCCCTCCTGAGCTGTCGCGATGGCAACGCGACGGGTAGGGAAACCGCGACAAGCGCCAGGTAGCGACGGGGAAGCAGGTCGCGACATGAACTTTGTCGCGACAGAGAACCGGGTCGCGACACGACTCTTATCGCGACGGCCACTAGTGCCGCGATAAGGTCGCGCTCGACCGGAGCGACGCCTTCTCTGATGTTGCGACGCGCTCGGCGGTCGCGACATCAGCTGGAAGGCAGACCGCCGGGATGCTACATCCCGGGATCGCCCACACAACACAAACATGCATACAATGGGGAGGGGAGCATGGGGAAAGTTGTAAAAGCATGCATTCACACATGAGGGCTCCCAATCACCCGGAAAGGAAAGAGCACAAGAAATTCCTATACATTTTGAAGAACCGAACCCCCAAAGGGGTCTTCACGAAGCCACGGCCACCTCCTCCTCGCTCCTCGCCGCTCCACCACGAGTCGCCGGCACTGCCACCGAGCTCCAAACGCCGGAGAAGGAGAAAGAAGAAGACTTCCCTCCTCGGAGAGGAGGAAGGGAAGGGAAAAGTGGAAGAAAGGAAGAAGGGGCGCCGACCAAGGCTTTTAATCTTCAGCCCCCAGAACGCGATGGGGCGCGGCGTCGCGTTAACACTCTTAACGCGACGGCCGCCCACATCGCAAACAGAACATGGCCCTCTGGGGCGCGACAACCAGACATGCCGCTCTGACACGCCTGTCCTTTTGACAGGCGCCAGACGACCAACAAGCGGAAACCCTGTCACGACCAGTTGACCGGGCGCGACAGGAATGCGACACACAAGGCGGTCGCAACCCTGCCCGCCGCGACACTAACGCGTCGCCCCACAGGGACGCATTAGTGGCCAGTCATCCCACACGCAAACGGAAAACCGAAAACCCGAGATGTTACAAAGGGAGTCCTCTTGGTCCTCACCCTTGCTCTTTCCAATCCACAATCTATATGGGATACTCAAGTACTGAAAGATCTGGGGCCACCTCAAGCTTTGAATAATCTAACATGTGGGAGGGATCTGACACATATTTTCGTAACATGGACACATGAAAAATATTATGCACTCATGCGAAGGCTAGGGGCATAACTACACCACCTCACCAATGCGCTCCAAGATGGGAAATGGTTGACGTAGCAAGGGGTGAGCTTCCCATGCTTTTCAAATCTGATCACATCATTCTCATTGGAAAGATTCTCGAGAACACCATCCCCAACCTCAAACTCCAAAGGCTTCTCTCACATCCCTCTTGTTCGAGCCTTCTTCTTCTACTTATGACTATCGATAGTGGGCAGTGGATGAGGGTGACATCAACGTGGTGCTTAGTTACAAGTTGGTGGCGGCGGTGAATGAATTGGTGACAACAAGGAGGAGGCGATCAATCTACAAGAAGGCCCGAATAGGTTAACCTACTCCCTAAAACCTCCCCTCTCCAAATAACATGCTCTCAACATATCTTCCAAAATTTGAATAGTCATTTCCAACTACCTATCTATTTGAAGATGATATGTTGAATTGAAAAGCAACTTTGTGTCCAACACTTTTTGAAAACTCTTCCAAAATTGCTGAGTGAATGTTATATCTCGATTTGACACAATAGACACTAGCACACTGTGTAGCAGCACTACCTGATCTAGGTACAACTAGCCATTTAATTGGACAACCAGTTAGGTTTTTCTTTTTTTTCTTCTTTTTCTAAAGCTTGAAGTTTCATTTTGCCTAGATACTAGACATTTAAGAAATGTTTCACACATCGAATTGCATGAGATATGTCTATATTCCAAAAAGTGATATCTTCGGTCCCCCATTGTACTAACTACATTTGACTTACATTAAATCAAAATAATATGAGCAATATTTATTGTATACTTACTATATAGTAAACTTGGTATAGTTAATTTAAAGTTTACATAATTGATAAGATACAGAGACAAAATATTGAATATCTTGTCCCATAAAGATGTGTTTTATCTTATATTTTATCATATATATGTAGCCTAATTATACGAAAATTAAAAAAGCATCAATATGCAGCAAATATTACTCAAATAATATAAATTATCTTTTGATCATCCACTCTTAAACATATTTGGCAACTTATTAAATGATTAAGTTTTATAATTATCAAAAACAAATGTGAGGAACTGAATATAATATATTCTCTTTTATGATCAACGCGTGTAGTTTGCTTTTGAGTTTTGGCTTCACACATCTCTTATCTTCAGTTTGAACATCATCAAAACACAAGTGAGGGTAGTCGCTTCCTGAGTTATTTCACGGGCACATCAGACCTAGCAGCAGAAGCTATCGAGTTAGTAGGAAATAAATTTTAGAAATATTAGTTATTCGGGCAGTCAGATAATTAGCCGATTTGGAATGGCCGTGCACTCGACCGTGCACTCAACTTGCTTGGTCGAGTGCATGAACCCCCCAACGTGCTCGACTGTAAGGTCTTATGTACCCGACCAATCAAGTCGGACGCGGACCCATTCCACATCATACAAGTTATCCGGTCATCCAAATAATTAGTACTTCTCTTTATTACTTTTCTGATCATAGAAAATTGAATTTTAAAAAGCGCCTATCAACTAAGTCATTTGCCCTCTTTAAATTTTTAAACGAGTCTGGTTTAAGGGTTCATTTTGCAAAATGTTAACAATTGTTGTTCAATATAGGCACTTACAAATTTCATTAATGAATAAATAAGTCTACATAGATAGATACTATAAGACTGTTCTTTTTTTCTTCTCTTTTTTTTGATAATAAATAATATAAGATGGTCAAATTCTCGGATCTTAGACCCATCTTGACAATATTAAGGCAATCAAGAAACGGGAAACTCAGAGAATGGCACTTCATCCGGAGCCCACAATCGCATCTTCGTGAAGAATATATAGAAGATCTAGGGCCGGCTGAGGTGGCCCGCCCTCTTCCTTCAAGTCGACGTACGTACGGTAGCTATAATAATCGGGAAGAATTGATGTTTTATTTTTTAATAAAAAATCACATAAATGTTTTCTAAAAGATAAAATTTTATTTTTAAAAAAAATATTTTTCAAAGGTTTACGGAAGGATGGTGGACTATTCCTAGTAGAATACGAAGGTTAGCAAGCGAGGAGGGAAAGTCTATGCAAATTAAAGAGGAGATCAGGAGTATCCTTCTTTTAACAGTGAGAATAAAGAATATGTAATTATTATGAAGTTAAGATAGTTCTAATTATGTGAAATATAGTACTTTAGAATACCTAATGTGAAAACAAATGATCGCTTAATAGGCTTTGTCACTTGCGAAAGCAAGATATGGAGACATGGAATACGGTAAGAGGATGAAATGTGTGAGGAAGAGAAGTTTGGAGAAAGGGCGCAGCAGGAAAATATATTTCTGGTCCATAAGGATAGTAGGAAAAAAATATAAAACAGAAAAATATATTTATCAATAATTAACATTAGAATCACCTAAGGAAAGAAAACCGTATACAAAGAGAAAAAACAATTCATAGATTGTTAGAGTGCAACCTCCCTCAGGTGCCGCTGATCAGACATATATATGTCTGAAGAACTTGTGCAGCATATGGACTTAAAATATAATACTCCTTTTTTTTATTTAAACTCTGGTCAATTATCTTGAGTTAAACACCCACCCATATTAATATAATAACAATGTTACATCTGATTTGATACCGCTCCTCACATTTCTGCACTGTTTACATGGGGTGTAAAAACTAGAAAAGGATTATATGACAAATCTTGCGACAAAAAAGTCTCCCCTCTTACATATATTCTAATATAACACCTCATTTTCTTCACCCCGTTCTATTATTTTATGTCCATGTCTTACAAATAAGATTGTGCATAGTTTAGTCCAACTTAAAAAATTAAATCGAATTGACCATTTCAAGTCCGTTCAATTCGATTTGGGGGTTCAATTCGATTTAGTTTGATTTCTCAATGTAAAATCAAATGAATTAATTATATGATAAAATTGGTTAAAAATATATTATTTCACAACGAATTTGTGACACAATTGATTTACACGAGCTATTCGATCTCATAAAGTTCAACTACTGTTCTCAACCCACGAACAATATGAGTCCGAAGCTTCCTTCGTAACTCCCAGAACTTCTTCGTAGTGGCTCCGTTCCATGCCCATTTCATAGGGAACCTCAAAACGGCTCTATTTCATTATACATTATATTAGAAAATCCAATTATAAAATATGGCCCTCATTTTGGATTTTTAACCTGCTTCTGCTTACGTATGCCCCCCTCTCTTTTCGACTACACAGCTAGGCTACTTGCTTCTTTTCTTTCTTATGAGATTTCGAGTTAGTGAGATTGATCACTCCTAATGCAATCGTGACCTACCCAATTAAATCCATACCTTATATCGAAAAGGTCATGGAATTGTCATCATAATATGTTTTTTTTATTTCATTCAATACGAATCGGTTCGGTCTGATTCGATTTAATCATTTTATCAAATCGATCTCAATTTACTCAAAAATAAATAATACTTGACCGACTCGAACCATGCACATCTCTATTTACTGGTGAGGCCCCTAGCTAGGCTTCCCTGTTGTTGGAAAAACAGTCCTAAACTTGCTTTGAGTACTTTGAGCACATCGGTCATGTATGCAAGTAGAAATTTTTCCACACGCTAAAACTTTTTTCTATGTCCCCTGAGAGGATCCAAAGTATCCACCGACCGTCTTTTATTTATGCCCCCACCTATTTTCTTCCTGGTCAAACCCCTTTTAAATCTTTCTCATTTAATGGCCATTTTTAATCTCCCGGGCACCCACTCACGGTGGGGGGGATCCATCCGAGTAGCCCCCGCAGGAGATCTTTTTTCTCAGTAACGGAGCAGGTTTGTGACGAGTGAAGAAGAAGATGTAGAAGATAAAGCATGGTCTGGCGTGATCGTTGGGGCCTCTGTTTCTTCTTGATCTGTGTTTTTTTCCCTCTGCTGTGCATTGTTTAAAGAAAGGTAGGGGATGCGGGACAGCCAGGAAGGCGGTGGGTTGGTGTCCTCTCTGCAAGTCTCACTCGCTATTGAGTGCCTAGACAATGATGGATCCACTGTTTTGGATAAGGTGGGAAAGTTGTAAGAGCATTTGAGTGTCTTTTGATTGAGAAATAAATTCGAATTTGTATGTTTAAATATCCCATCAATCAAATATGATGGTAGATTTCACGTAATATTTAGTATCTAATTAATGAGAACGTATGTGCAAATCATTTGCACGTCCCCCGCGATTTTGTGCACGGACGAATGTGCAAATCATTTGCACGTCCCCCGCGCCAGAACACGTCCACTGATGCGCGCGGGCACATCTTATGGGACGTCCCGATCACCGTGGGTCCGCCCATGCAAATGACATTTCTCTTAATTAATTAAATTAAACATCTAAATAAATTATATACGTTGTTTATCCGGCCGTCGGGTAAAACATGTTTTTCTTTTTAGTTTGAGAAAACTCTAGGGATATGCGGAATGATCAAAGGGGTTTAAGGAGTCTGTAAGTGAAGATCTCGTGGGGAACACACTTTTTTTTTGTTTTTAAAAATTATTTTAAAAATTTCTGAAAAGGAACCTCATGGGACAATCGACCTTAAAACCAATAATGTATCTGTTTTTATGATGTTTCCGTAATCTCTTGCACCTAGAATCGTAAATTATGAACTACATAAATTATTTAGGTTTTAGAATTGGCAGTTTTTTTATTAGATGGTTGTGAGAATATAAGGAATAAGAAATTTGTCTTTGAATAGTCTAAAAACAATAGTTTCACATGAGCCAATAACACTCCAAAACCCAACAAACCGCAATCCTCCAAAACACGGTATAACAATATCATTGTTTACGGCCCTTTTCAACACTTCGTAAAAACCCTTTAATAAGAGACCCCCCAAAGTTAAACAGGTTTTCTCGTCCAAATTACCCTTGTATTAATCAATCATTTGTTAAGCCATAATAATTCTGAAATATTATTTATTAAAAAAATGTGGAAGCACATACATAACTCAACTCCGTTATCCACAAAAAGAAAAAAGTGGACAAAAGATTTTTTTCTTTTTTAAAAGGAGAGCGGCTAACCGGGTCCAAATCTCTGCTGTGTCAGTGTGTGTTGGGTTGGAGGGGAGGGGGCGGCGGAAAACGCTGCCCGCGTGTCGCCATTATTCCACTGCCGCAGTTCGCGGTTTTGCCCCCCAAAACAGGGGCGGCTGTTTCCAGCTCCTCCTTCTAATCCCCTCCTAATTCCACTTTTTTCTCTCTTTTTTTTTCCTAAAAAAATTGGCTTAAGTTATAGTTAAACATCTTTATCTAGACTCGAAACCTCTAATCTCTCATCTCATCTCACTTAATAACTATCCCGCCTATAAACAATGTACTAATTCCAATTCTTCTCATCTGTCTTTGTTGTTTTCTAAAAAAAGGGTCTTACCGGATAATTGTTTGTTCTTGCCTCTTCTTTATTACATCATGATGAGGTAACGACAAGTCCGGTGCATATATCCTGCTAGTACGGGGCACGGTATCTCCCACCCACTTGCTAAATTGACTTTTCTACCCCTCCTTTGCCTCCGTACCTTTCTTTTCTTACCGCGTTTGTAAAACCACTCCACCTTCCTCTTCGAGATGGCAAGGGTTTAAAAAATAGTCCGAAGATGCTTAACTACAAGAACTGTAGGTAAATAAATTTTTTTTTGACTGGTTTCCAAATTAAACCGTATGTAATATACTTGGGACGCGCTACTTCCAGGTCAACTTGTCAACTTGTCATTTCTAGTGTACTGCTGAGAATTATTTATACCAGTCATTCTTAATCAACTGTTATAATTAATATTAAATATTGATAATAAAATAGGATACCCAATTATTAACGATCCATTAAGTATCATTTAAGTTTCTTGACATCTTCTTCTTAGGGATAAGATCACTCCCTCAGCTTGTCCGTGTTGCGTCAAGACAAACGGAACAAAGTTGTTCGCGCGGGGGCCACACAACACGCGGCATGTTTGATATTTGTATCAACTCCAGGGGCAAAGCCGACCATTTGTGATGGAGCCGGATAAGATATTTCTCGTCTACCGCCGGCGCACGGGGGCGCATTGGCGGGGGGGGGGAGGCGAAGGTGCGGATAAGTTCGAGTAAAAATAGAGAATGTGGAGCCACGCGGCGACGAGGGGTCACGCACCGGGTTGTAGATAAAGAGAGCGGATGCTGCGGCTCAAACTTGTCTGTTTCCCCCACTCCCGAGAGCGGAGCCGCAAGGGTTTCCTTGTTCCTGACGACGGCGCCTTCGTGACCACCCTTTTCCTGCGTTTTGATCCTTGTATTGACGCCCTCGTGACGCCTACCGTCCACGTGGCGTCGAGGAAACCCTTCTTCTACCCCCTCCTTCACTTTCCCGAGCACTAGCAGTCTCTAGACGCGAGAGAGAGAGAGAGAGAGAAAGGGGGAGATGGTGCAGGGGGAGGGGATTGGGGGGAGTTAGTAGGGTTGGGGAGGAGGAGAGGAGGGGAGTGTGGTGATCGATTGCTCCGTGGGGTTAAGGATTCGGTGGTGGAGCAGCTTGGAGAGCTGGATTTGGGTGGGGAGGGAGAGGGGGAGATTGGGGGAGAGATGTTCCTCGTTTCCATGCGGAAATCGTTTAAGGACTCCATTAAGGGACTCGAAGCCGACATCCAGCACGCCAATACCTTGTGAGTCTCGTCCGGGAATCTCCTGCTTTCCTTCCCGTACGGGCCATCGCTTGGTGATGTTTGGTTTCGGTGTTTGATCGCGAATTTTTTTGGGTTTTTGTTTTGTTTCTTTTTAATTTTCTTTTTGGGTTCGTTTGCCTCGGGGATTTTCTGCTTATGGTCCTGGGGATTCTTTGTTTCCATGGTTTTCTTTCCCCTTTTCTGGTTTAAATCCTCTTTGCTGTATGGCTTCATTTTGGTGCAGTTTTTTCCTTTTTCCTAAGCCGGGGAAGGCATATCCAAGGTGCTAAATTTTGGTCTTTCAGTTGGTATCTATGATCCTCTCGTGCTGTACACAAAAATGCCCCAGGTAAGTAGAGATGAAGGAAAGGTGGAATTTTGGATGTCGATTGCCACATATTCCCTGCTCATGTTCACAGGACATGAATTGATGCATAACTTTAAATATTTCTGGAGATAAAGTGGAATTCTGGGACGCATTTGATTCAATGAAGGCAATTTTGGATCTTACTGCCTGCTATATGTCGATAAATTGTTTCTTGTGTTGAAAGGAAGGGTGGATGTAACCCACATGGCATGATGTGTTGTCCTTTTGGATGTTGCCCGCCCCAGAAGTGAAGAATAGTCTGTGTAAATTCTCAAACTCTTTCATGCGCGAACAGGGAGATGAATGGTGATACAGTTAGATTAAGTTGCTTGAACTCAGCAACTATGAACCACGGTGACTGAGGTTCGTATTGCCAGCATAACCTTTTCATGAAGTAGGACCTTTGGAGAGTAGCTGGTTTGGAATTGTTTCCGTTCGGATGGCGGCTGTAGGAAGGGGCTTTAAGGGCATATGAAGGTATGGGAAGTATTTTCTGAAATGATGGAAAGAGCTGTTACATAAACATAACTGGCCGACATTTTGGAACACAGAGGAGGATAGTTGACAAGTGTTTGTAGTAAAGTTCATGTGACAGGTTGCTGTGCAAATGTCATGTGGATTCCTTGCATAGTTACATTGCAAGAAGTATCTGACCCTTTTAGTCTGGGTTCCTGGATTGCTGTTTAAGTGCATTGGATGTTTGATTAACGCAACAGGCGTGACAAAATTGTCATCCATGTGCTCTATTCATTTTAAGCCAATTATTTTCTCACCTGCCACGTAAAAAAAAAAAACAGTAGATTTTTCCATGAGAAGACTGTTTGATACAATGCATATAAATTTTCAACACCAATATATGTTCCTGCGTAGAAGTTTGACTCTACCAAGATCCTAACTAATTGGAAATGAAGAAGTTTAATGTCAAGAAAAAGAGTGTATAAGAAACAGTGTCAACAATCTGATGCCTTTTCTTTCGAAACTTTTCTGGGCTTCTATTAAAGCTGTGTTGCTCTGCAGAATTTGCTTTACGCCATTTATGGCATCCATTTACTTGCAGTCTTGCTTGCAAAGTGGCAGCTTTATGTTTTCTTTCTTCCTCAATCTGCTATTCAAATCACATTTCGTTTTGCTATTCAAATCATTGTTTTCTATGTTTACTGATGTTTCTTGCAATCATGCTCGCAAAATGGCTGCTTAAACTTTTTTTCCCCCTTTCCTCATTATGCTACTTGAACTTCAAGATGCCTTGTTATTCAAGATTTTACGACCCTCATTGTTTCTAGGAGCACTAGAAGAGGTACCTTGAGAATGGAGTAATTATTTTGTTTAATAATTCCATTTGTTTCATTCAAAACTTGCAGGGCGTCAGATTTTTCCAGAGAGTATGATGGTGCCTGCCTTCAGATGCGAATGTCGTACAGTCCAGCTGCGCACCTCTTTCTTTTCCTAGTGCAGTGGACGGATTGTCACCTTGCAGGAGCACTTGGCCTACTGCGTATCCTGATCTATAAGGTTGTTGAGGCTACCCTGGATTGAAGCCATAGTGTGGTTGGTCTTCCTTTTTCCCCAATGTTGATCATGAAACTTTTGCGTGAAGTAGGTTTATGCAGATGGAACGACAACCATGACAACTCACGAAAGGAAAGCAAGCATCCGAGAATTTTATGGTAATCATCTACCATTATGTATGGCTATATTCAGGAGCAACTACTCTTATCTTATGGTTCTTGTTGATGCTTGTTAACAGCTGTGATCTTCCCCTCTCTGCTGCAACTTCAGAGGGGGATCACTGATATGGAGGACAAGAAACAAAAGGCCATCTGTATGGAAAGGTACAGAAGAAGAGATGATGATGAAAGAAGGCCACTTTCAGAGATTGATGCTGAGAGAGAAGAAGAATGTGGAATCTGCATGGAAATGAACAGCAAGATTGTCTTGCCAAATTGCAGCCATGCAATGTGTATGAAGTGCTACAGGGAATGGTACACACTGTTTTCATAACCTCCAGACTGATTGAATTGTTTTTCATTCATGTTTTCTATTTAGATGTGTTATAAGAATGAACATGTCACTAGGACAATTCCTATTAAGTGTCAACATTTTTTCAAACTTCTAATCCATTTTGATACTTATTTCTACTCGTTCCCTTGAGTAAAAAATGAAAAAAAGAGAGGATTTTCTCCTTTCACAAAACCATGAAAGGAATGTGTCACCACCCTTCCCATTGTTCTGTGGACATCTATTATCCATGGCTATAGGTGGTAGTTATTTGATAAAGTAAGTCTCCTAGATTGGCTCTAGGTGTTTTTTCTTGTTGTCTGGATGCTCAACTCTGACTATTAAATAACGTTAAAAAAATATTATGGTTTAATGGACTCTTGATCATTCTTTGATTGTGCCTATCCTGCTAGTAAATGATGTATGTCCTCCTGTAGGTTGCTTCTGTATTATCCTTTTTTCGTCCATATTTTGCTATACAGAAATTGCGCGTAGATCAGATTTATCTCTTTAGCTTTATCAAAGGTAGGATGATGATTGTATTTTCTGAGAAGCAACATGACACTCGTGGGGAAGGAATATAATTTCCTAATTTAGAGATCTTTCACTATGATACAAGACAGTATACAGAAGTAAGCTTGGACTGTCTCTTTAATGTTTATAGCTCTCATTTTCCTATTTAAATGCTTGGACCTGTTAAACACACGAAACATGAAGCTAACTTAGCATGTAGTAAGTAAACTGAGAAGCCCCAGCTAGCCAACATGAGTTTTCTCTTGCAGTTTTCAGCGGAGCAATTACAGGATCACACACATTTATACGTGGACCATCTTGGAAAACCTCTGAGTTTGATCTAATCTAGTTCAAAGGCGACCATTTTTTATTCCTGTTTGGCCTTATGTTTTAGGAGACATGAACTCCTTGAGCAGCAAGTTACCATGGGCAACATTGGATTTGATTTCATGGTATCAGCTATTTCCGTAGACTCCTAAATGGCGGGATACAAGGAGGCTGGCCTTTTTCTCTTAATTGTACTAATCATGTATGACAATACAGGATAGCAAGGATATATCCCATAGTGTGGAATTCTGTGAACTAATGAGATCTCATCTGACTCACAAAGGGGAGAAAAGCTAAAAAGTGGAAATGAAAAGCATCATTCTGCCACTGTTCCTCGCTGTTTCCCCTACTTGTCCAACAACCATTTACTCTCCCCCTCCGCCCAGGAAGGGAGATGTCATGTCATTCTTGGCCCCTCCCTCTCAGGCCGTTCCAGCCATCACACATTTAAGATTAGGAAAGATATATCACAGGCTTGGGGGGGGGGGGGGTGGCGTTAATCGTGTGTCCTCGTATTTTATTCGTTCCCTTCGCACATGGGACTAGCAATGAGTCTGGGAGTTCTGTATACTTATGATGTTTATATTAATCTGTTGCTGCTACGAGTATACTTTTTGTTGCCAGATCTCATTTCCATCTTTTAAAATTGACACATTTTCTGCAAACAGGCAAGAAAGAAGACAATGTTGATTCTTTGTCTTGCATTCTGACTTGTTTTATGCTTTAACCAAGTGCAGTGCCATCATTAAATTCATGTAGGGAGGCTATTTCGCCTGTTCCACGTCGCACTAGGCTGAACTGTTCTTCGTCTCCATTGTAATTGCAGGAACTCAAGATCCCAATCGTGCCCCTTCTGTCGCGACAGCCTCAAGCGAGTGAACTCGGGGGATCTGTGGATATACACAGACAGCAGGGATGTAGTTGATATGGCCACGGTGTCCAGAGAAAGCTTGAGGCGGCTTTTTATGTACATAGACAAGTTGCCCTTGGTTATTCCTGATTCAGTGTTCGATGCCTACGATTCCCATGTCAAATGAGCTCCACATTGGCCCCGATGTCGTTACCTGCAAAGAATTGCTTCAGCTGATAATGCTAAGCTGAAATGATTTGATTAATTCCAGTAGAATTATCCCATGACAAGACACTCTGTAGATGCTGCGATTTGGAAGCAGCATGTGACTTGTGAGGGGCGGACAGCTGGGTGAATTGTCTGTAAATTGTCACGTAGGAATGTAAATTCTTGTATAGTGTCAGTATGGATGCCAGTGTTATGTGTGTCTTAGTTAACCTGATGCCCCTTCTGTCTCACGGTGGCATATTCTGTAAGACTGGTCTTCCTGTTTGATGGCTACTGCTGAATATAATCGCCATTGCCAACAAATTTTTTCGAGTGTGCTACAAATTTGGTGCATGGTCTTGTTCCGTAACTTTAAAATGGGTAATAATACAATGGACAAGCATGTACCAGTTACTAGGTAGGGTCTGTCTAATCCCTTTGGATTCAGAATGCAGCCAGTGAAGGAGTATCTACTCATCTTTATTAGACAATACATTTAAACTTATTAATGGTACAAGTAATATTGCTGTTGAGGGTCGTAAAGTACAGGTTAAGAGATGAAAAGCTACCTTGAACCTATGTTTATATTTCCACAACATTTAAAAGGGTACGTTGTGCTCAGGTAAGGGAGCTTGAAAGCGATCTCAGCTTTATTCTTCACACTAGACAATCAGCATATCAAATGTTTCCGCAAATGCCATGGTTGGAAACTTAGAGAAGAATTTGGAAGGGGGAAGGGGTTTCTGTTTAATAAAAGGACTGATGCTAATTGGGTGATATTAGAATGGTACTCTTTTTCTGACTTTCTTCTTTGTTTTCTTCGCCTTTTATCCGTTTGTAGACACAAATGGGATGGATATTGCAGTTTTCAATGCACTACAGATTTCACTCTCCTGTGTAGAGCTGTCAAAGATATTTGATGATCCGATTCCGATAAAAGTTATATGATTCGGAGATACATTTCACTACCGATAATTTATCGAATTCGGATGTTTCTAATAAACTATCGGATACGGAAATTGTTGTTTTCATATCTAATTATTTGATTTGCGAATCCGATAGTATATATATATATATATATATTATATGATATTATTATATAATTTTATATCACGTAATATAGATTATATGTTATTTAAATATCTAATTTCTGAATCTAATTATTTTTGATAAATTTTATCAAAATCAAATTCGAAAACAATACTACTTTCGACTCCGACTCTGACCCATTTATACCCCCTACTTTTGTGTCTACGAGCATGCAAAAGGTGGACGCCGTGTGTGAACAACAAATCAAGTTCATTTTTTTTACCATTTAATGTGAAATTTGGTTGACGAAAAGGTTGTCCGATTCAAAAGTCAGTCACTTCCATGTTGAAAGCGTCTAATTTCAAAATGACAAACGTAGAGGAAATGTACAGTCTTGAGGTCTTCAATCCGAGACAAAGCAATGGCATTGTTTAAGTCCGACCACCTGAGATCACTGGATAGTTTAAAAAAAAAAAAAACTTGAAATCTATGCAGATGGATATTTCTCTTCATATATTGGTGGGGGTCCACCTTGGATACCCTTATTATGGTGCCCATCTTCACATGTGTCTGTATGTGCACGGGTAGTAAATCACTATCATATGTTAGTGTCTGTACGTGCGCAGGTAGTAAATCACTATCATATATGTTCGTGTCTGTATGTGCACGGGTAGTAATATCTACACGCATAGAATGTTTCTTACCGTAAAAAAAAAAAAAAAAACGTATAGAATGTGTTTTACAATTTTACAGAAAGGTACTTAAAAAAACCGTGGACGGCAGGATTCGAACCTGCGCGGGCAGAGCCCACATGATTTCTAGTCATGCCCGATAACCACTCCGGCACGTCCACATGTTTGTCCAAAGCCATAGACATTAATAATATAAAAAATTACACAAATTTTAACCATCTCATTTACGTTGGAGGTTTCAGATTACGACAATTTGATAATCTACAATTTACTTCCAAAAGGTTCATTTTGTTGTTTGGTGATTTATAATTATTTAACATAAATCCCAATGTTAGTTGCATATACATGTGTTTACATCTTAACTCCATCTTATGTAATCTACCTTGTTGGTGACCTCATTAGCTCATAACATTGACCATGAATTTTTTTTTCACCCTCATCAGTGTCTCAACTGATCAACAAGTCTTTACACGATCTCTGTAACTATAAAAGGTTTAAAGTCACATTGAGTACGAGGAAAATCCTATAGTTGCAGGATCTATGGAAAATTTATTAAAATAAGTAAAAATAATATAATATTTAATAAATAATTATATTTTAAAAATATTTTATAAAATCGTTGACATTTCGTGACAGACACATGTGGATAAGATAATATTGACGTTACCAACGTATAACGTCGATAATAATATTGGTATTGACAACACCGATATTAATTTGTATAAAATATAGACACCAAAATTTTCACTCAATGACTGTCTCAGACAATTTAATATCGACATTAGTAATATCAGTATTGGTGTCGAACGTTGGTAATATCGACATTAATCAGAACCGCAAGTCACATTGGCCACGAAATTACATTCACTAGTTTTGTAAATAACTAGTTTGATTATTTTAATAAAATTTTCAATGTGAGAATTTGGAATCCAAAGGCCTAAAAAAGGTGACCTTGAGACAACCAAATCTCTCCTTTTTTTTTTCCTTGGGTGGGGGTGTCGTGGTGTTGGGGGGGGGGGGGGAGGGGACAGAACTGGAGCAAATCTAATCACACATGTTGAAGGAAAGCCGGGAGTTCACCGTTGGGCACTGAAGACAAAGGGAAGGGAGAACTAGATGCGTGGGAACGTGCAAACGAGTGGGTAGGGGATGATGTTGGCGCTGGTTCGTCCCCTGCCCACCTCGTTCCCTTTTATACGGATTACCCCCAAACGACCCACTCCCAACTTCCGCTTTCTGCCCACCTCTTCTTCCCGATCAAGGCACGGGAACGGCGAAGCTCAGTTCAGGGGCCGATGCACTGACGATAATGGCGGCGGCGGCGGCGGCGGCGGCGTTGTCTTCGAGGTTGTACGACGGACAGCTGTTCTTCTGTTCTCTGTGTTTCTTTTTTCGCTTCTTGTCTTTGTTTACTGCGTATTGTAGACCGTAAGCTGCCTCGGATTTCAGCATCAGCAGTGGAATTCCGTGCGCAATCACATCTTTCTAGGGCTTGTCACATGGTTCATCTCTCGTTGTTTGATGGGTCAAGGAAAAACTTCTGATTCGGCTATCGAATCGCCGTAATTTGTGAGGTAAATTGCAACATAGTATTGTAGATACTGAAACATTTTGAAATAGAAGGATGACAAGTTATGAGCATGAAAGCGCTATTTGTATTTGTACTCTTTTTTTTTCCCTAAAAAAAGGTTGTTGTCAAGTATTGCTCTTTTGAAATGTTTAAAAGATAACACGCTTTTACAAGGTGAAAGGTGGAATTAACAATGACAAAGTAGCACTTTTGTGACATTGTTTACTGGGCTGTAATTGATACTTTATCGTTTCCTTCTAATAGAATTGGTTCTACACTAGTTGCCGGGGAAGGCTCAGAGTTTGCTTCTTTTATTGCCATGAAACCATTCATGAATTGATGAATACGCTTGGGAGCTTGTTGTGATTTGTCATTCTTTGCAACTTTTGATATTGGATGTCTCTGTGGCTACTTGTTTCAGTCTGCCGTCTTCTGAGGGTAAATGCCTTTCTGCGTATTCATTTGGATAGCCAGCCGCTAGCATTTGCTGATTTATGAGACCTTTTGATATGGATTTCATCTGTAATGTGGTTATGGATCTCCATTAGACAGTAAGAATCAGGATTAAAATTCTGCATCTAAAAAGCTTCATAGATTTAGGTGTAACTCAGTCTTGTCATGTTTCTTCATTATCGTTGGACGCATTCATATCTGTTATTGTTGGTGATCTTCATAAGAAATTTGGCAGATTAATCTATAACTGTCAAGGAAATTCAGTTTTCATTGTCGAGTGCATATTGGATAAAAAAAACAAAGAATAATTCTTAGATGTCAAAATAATTTTGTTCTAATGTTTCGTGAACATTTAACAGGATTTCTCGGTGTTACTGACAGATGTTCCATGGGATAGTCAGAGTGTTTGGAGCACCATGGCTGCATATTTATTCAGTTTACACATTCCTCTGAGCTTCGGTGGGCTACCTGCCATTTGCCAAATACTTAATCAATCTGATCTTGATCCACTAACTGAGGTGAGCTGAGAGCCATCATCTTGTCAATAATTACTGCTGAAATCTGTAGGGGAAATGGAGAGAGATGTATATGCTAGTTTCATGCATTTTCAGTCTTTAGACATATTTATGATTTATTTTCATGGTTTCAGTCTTGAATCCCTGTTTGAGAGCATTCAATAGGTTCTTTCCCCATAGACAAGTACCACTCATTCTGGTCATATATTTACTTCTTTTGCTATTTTCAATTGGATCAGGCAGCATCTCTAGTTCTCCTTCAAAGTTTGGAGCTTGTTGGGGCATTGATTTTATTACACTATAGTGCAAAAAGACCATACAAGATTTCCAGCTTCTTCCAGAATCAGAACAATTCAGAAGAAAGGAACTGGATAAAGGCTGCCAGTTTCGGTCTCATATTTTTGATGTTGGTGGTCCTTCTGACATCGCTACTTGCTGACAGATTGCTTGGACCCAAGGTCAGCAAATGCTACATTCCAATTTCCAGTTATATCACAGTCTCCAATTTTGATTTCCCCAGTTTTTCTAGACTCTCTACTCAGTGAGACTTGCTAGTGATAAACCGACTTATATATAAGGTAGTAGATATCTGAAACAAGGAGTGGAACAGCGTTTTGGCACTCAATCCACCGATTGGAGAGCATTGAGCAACTAAAATTTCAAATGCAGAGTCCATCTATTTTTAAAATGCGGAACAATGAAATAGTGGTAATTTTAAAAGTAGAAGTCTGGTGGCCTTACAATTTGAAAATGAACCTCAAATCACTAGTTCACTTGATAAATATTGGTATCAACCCACCTATTCTGTCCAGCTAGTCTTTTAGTTTCTAATTGAAATTTGTACAGCTGATTCATTTGTTTCAGTTAGGGGTGTTGATGAACCAGTAAACTCAACAAATAGCTCAAGTTCGGCTCTGATGTTAAGTTCGAATGAAATTTTAAGCTCAATTTGTAACAAGTTGAGTTTGAACACTGATGTGCTCACCTCATGTAGGAGCATGAACAACTTGATTACTGATTTTTTTTTTACTAAAAATTATAAACTTTGAAATTATAAAAATAATTTGATAAATAGGTCAAATATTTTAAGACCGTGAAACCTAACTGGTTGGTTCCACTATAGGGGCTTGGCATAAGATGGTTTTATATACGGTGTGAGAAGTTTAATCCCACATCAGAAACTTTATACAAATCGGTGGACACGGAAACATTTAGAAGCCCACATCCTCTTCTCACATTCCCTAATTACTATGTTTGTCAATGGGAAGCAGGAATTGTAAGAAAGAAAGGGTTTTGAAAAATTACCAAACTTGTTACTATTTTGTACGTTTTTATTCATTTGACTTAGTAATTATACATTTTTATCTCTGGTCGTGCTTTGAAGCTGGCACATTGTGCATATCTTGAGCATTCCATTCCTTGTAAAAGGAAACTGGAGATCACATACTTCACTCCGTAGCATATGTCGGATGTTTTGTTTATTTGTCTTGTTATTCCATTCTTGCAGGATGTAAATAATCCGGAACTGAAGAACATACTTCTGAGCAACCCACTTTCGGAGGTTGCCTTCTTTTCCATTTATTGTTTCATCACCCCCATGCTAGAAGAAGCTGTCTATCGTGGGTTCTTGCTGACATGTCTTGCCACCACTATGAACTGGCGGACAGCTGTGGTCATTAGTGCGTTTGTGTTCAGCTTAGCACACTTATCCTCTCAGAACTTTCTGCAACTCTTTTTCATTGGCTGTGTCCTTGGATCTACATACTGTTGGAGTGGAAACCTCATTTCTTCCTTTGTTGTTCATTCTGTCTACAATGCCATAATCTTGTTAACTACGATTTCGTCATAGTTTTCTGATCACCAGTTTATGAGAAATTCTGCTTCTTCTTTTCATGACCACTTCTTTGGTCATCTCGTCTTGGAATTAGACAAATGAATATGGAGAATGCCTGAAGTACCAAACTTAAGTTCCCTTGAGAGAATGATAAGTATGATAACAAGTGAGAAAGTTTTCTACATCTACAAAACCATCTGGAATAAAGGTTATTCATGTACGAAGCACCAATCTATATGGGAACATTGAGGTCTCTCTGCTTACATAAACGATGGATCGATCCATCAGGACTGCTGTGTAGAATGTTAGCGTACAACTTTCATAGCCCTCTTTACCACTCTTTCATAGCCCTCTTCTTCTGTTGTACGGTTCAAAAGTAGGTTGAAAAGAAAAGAATGATCCATGCCGAACTTAAAGTGATTTATCTCAGTCGTCCGATTTTAAGATGGATGGCTGAAGCGAGAGTGACAGAGAAAATGATATCATCATAATTTTCTTTTCAAACTATTTATTTTTACAAAGTAATTAATGAGATCTTTCTTTATTCTTAGCACTCGCGAAAAGTAGATAACCATTTTCCCTAAAGAAGGCGAGGAAGGTTGTTGAGGGATGGGACATACCAAAAAGAAGTTTCTGCGTACAAACTATTATTAAAATGAAAATAACGTTTTTATGATGAGAAATATTCATTGCAAATAATAATAATAATATTAAGATAGATTGCAAGAAAGCGATCCTACTAGCTAGCTACCAAGTACTACAAGTATGGTATTTGTTAGGAGCTCTCAACTAAGAGAAAGACTTCTTGCACTTTCACATTGTATTTTAAGTGCAATGTGATTAGGCAACATGTCCATGTGGCATCTAATAATTGAATGGTCATTTTATCACTCCTCATGGGAGGGGTGTCACATGAACTTTTGCCTAATCACATTACACTTAAAATACAATGTGAAAGTGCAATAAATCTTTCTCCTCAACTAAATAGGATTACTTTCTTGCAATTCATCCCAACAATATTGTAAGACACTTCTTACAATTAAGTATTTCTCATTTATTATGTTTACATTTATATTTGCATACATATCATTAAATGATGATTATGTCCAAAAGGCCATTTAAACAATTGAAGATTTTCATGGTCTTTTCTACCCTAGTGACTTACAACAGTGGCAATCAAACATGTTCCAAAGTGTAAAAGAGATTCTTTCCCTTACTTTAACCGGGCTGCATTGAGGCTTGAAACGAGATAACTCTAATCTCTAAGCGTTTGATAAAGCTGTGTCCATACCCAGTCTCTCATGGATGTCTGTCTGCGAACAGATGCCAATAAACGAACAGTTTACTCTATTAGCTCTTGTTATATACATGCAATCCCCACAGAATGTTCCATTAATTTAGATGGGAAACGATGGTGGATCAAAACCACCTTTTACATAAGAAAATGGTTCCTGTTCCTATCCACGCGAAAAGCTCTCACGATAGTGATCATTGGTCCTTAGAATTTTCCATCTTATAATTCCCTATACGTATCTTTTCAAGAAGAGAGAGAGAGAGAGAGAGAGATGGCCCCTTCTGGATTCACAGCCACAGCACCACCATAACTAAGCCAGGACCCTGTCAAACCCAGTTCTGCCATGCCCGGCACCCCAAGAATGGCAAATGCCACCTTAGAGGCCTTTCAAGCATGAGTTGTCCTTGGTGCCATTTCCGACCTCTCTTCTTCTTTTAACCTCCTCCCATTCTCCGAAGGGCTCTCACAGGAGGAGCAGCAGCAGCTGGGAATCCTGTCCTGCTCTCTCGTGCTGTCATCGTCGGCGTCACCATTGCCGCCACCTTCCCATATTTCACACCAATACCACCCACCCATGGCAGAGTTGGAGCAGCAGATCAAGGAGAAGGCCAAGGAGCTGAAGCATATCCTTAAGAAGGGCATGAAGGTGGTGAAGAAGTCCGCCAAGAAAAGCTGGATCAAGATCAAGATCCTGACGATCATGTTGAAGAAAGCGTAGGCATGGTTAACGTACTGCCAGCTAATTGGTTTACGTCATGGGAAGAAGGCTCTGTACATGTTTAATGCATCTGTCGCGTGCGCCCCTACATTCTTTTCTCTCGTAATTAAGTTTGTACTATAAATTCTGTTCCTTTGGCTGTATGTTTCTGATCTCAACCCAGTAATGATTATATATATTATCCATCTTTCATATAAATTAATCATCAATGCCTCTGTGTACGCTCATCCATCTTATCAGCTGATCACATTCTGTTCCTCAGAACATACCAATGAGAAGGGTATAGAACTCATTGGGAAGGCCCCCCTCCCGGCCACGTACGTCTTATAATCCAAGTTTAAGCTGGTAATTACGTTATATATACATGCATTTTTAAGAGAGCATCCTCCAATCGTGCTTTTCACCATGTTTTAAAATCACCTTCTTAGCAATTTTTAGGCTTCAACGATGTTAAAAGGCATGTTTGGCAATTGTCTACAAATCAGAGTTTCTCAAAACTGCTTTGAAGATAGATATGTTTTTTATTCATAATTTTCACAGTTTAGATTTCTTTAGAACCCCAAAATCCCTTTTGCATTTACTTTTGTCTGTATATACCTCTGCTCAAATTAAAATTTTGTGAGGATCCATCTTAGAAGCATCTAGATCAAAGGTGATCTACATTTCTCTTATTTATGAAATATTTCTTCTTCTTCTTCATCTCTCGTTAAGGAATTTTAGCATTTTGCTATAAAAAAAAAAGTGGTGGAAGAGACAACTGTTACCCAAGTCAGTCATGGGTGACAGATGTAAACTTAGATGGATTTCCATACAATTTTAAGTTCTTAGAGGGGAATCTATTCAAAAAGCCCGTAAATCTTTTTGAAAAGACTCTTATGAAATATGCTTAATCACATAAAGACACAACTAAGTGAAATCAGAAATATGTCAAAATTAAAAAGAATTATACTGAATCCCCAAATATGAAAGACATGGAAAATTGAAAATTTAAAAGTCTCGTAGGGTGTTTGGGAACACTTTTTTTTACTATTTTTATCTAAAAATTAATGATGTCTCCGTTTTCTACTAAAATTTTAAAATTATAAAAAAATGTTTTATATGTTTGGCAAGAAGTATTTTTTTTTTTAAGTTTGTAGTTGTGGGGTGAGTGGGGGAGGGGCCGGCGGGAGGGGGAGGGTGGGCAGGGGGCGGGGAGGCCGCCGACGGGTGTGGGCCGGGGAGGGCGCCGGCGGGTGTGGGGGAGGGCGCCGGCGGGTGGGGGGCTCGCCGGGTGGTGTGGGGGAGGGCACCAGCCGGTGGGAGAGGAGGGGGGAGGAGGAGGGTGCCGACGGGGGTGGGGGAGGGCGCCGGTGGGTGGGAGAGGAGGGGGGAGGAGGAGGGCGTCGGGGGGTGGGGGGGTCGCCGGGTGGGGTGGGGGGGGGGGAGGGTGCGCAGGGGGTGGGGGGTGGGGGAGGGCGCTGGCGGGTGGGGGTGGGGGGGGGGGGGGAGGGCATCGGCGAGGTGGGGAGGCTGCTGGCGGGTGTGGGGGAGGCTGCCGATGAGTGTGGGGGAGGGCGCCGGCAGATAGGGGGGGTCGCCGGATGGGGTGAGGGAGGGCGCCGGGTGGGGTGGGGGGGGGGGAGGGTGCGCAGGGGGTGGGGGGTGGAGGAGTCAGTGTGATCTTAAAATAATAATAGGGTGAGATTTTTTTTTTCTAGAGAGATTTATATAAGAAAAAAAATTCCTAAAAAAAAACTACTTACCAAATATATTTTTGTGTCTATCTTCTTTCTTTTTTAAAATTTAGAGAAAAAAGAAATAAAAAATTGTAACCAAACATCCCATCAAAAAGAAAAATTTAAAACGCACAGTTACAGCTAAAAGCTGTTCCCTTGGTCGGCGCCCGTTCATGGGCCACGAGCTCCACTTCCCACCCACCTTCCTACGTTCCTATTCTTATAGATGCATATATGTAATTATCAATCTTATTTTCATATGAACTTTGACGGTTTCACTCCATTAAAATTGTTACAATAAAACTGATGTAAATTGTAAGAAAACAATCACATTAATATGAGAGAGAGAGAGAGAGAGAGAGAGAGAGAGAGAGAGATGTTTTACTTGACCCTCTCAATGAGATTACTATAACACTCCTCCCGCACTCAACTGTAGTGAGGTGCCATGCACACTCCGTCACACAAAATATATCAAACACACTCGCTAGGGATGGATTGTTCCTGCAGTGCATGAAAAAAGATAGCAAGCCATTCACACAACTAAAACCAGATAGAATATACAAACGTTGGTTCACTATCATAATATGCTTCAAAACTAGTGTTTGTTCTTTTTCTAATAAAATGTACAGGCCCATGGTTCAAAATAATTACAAAGACGCCTTAGTAGCTGATAATTTTCTTCTTCTTCTCTTTTTCTTCAGAGCAGCAGTAGCGTAAGGGACTTACTTTCAGGAGAACTTCGACCGACTCAAAGCGAAGGATCTGAAAATTTTTCAGAAGATGAAGGCATGGTTCGAAAGGACTCACTAGGCAAAAACTAGAATTGAAGGATCCAAATACTAAGACTTGAGAACATATAATTCATCACTTACAGAAACAAAAAAGAACAAAGTGCTTATTCAGAGCTTTTCACAAATAGACTGGGTTAGATATCTGAAATGAATGGTATCGTAGAATCTCTCATGTGGATACTTATACAAACCACTTGCAAAAATAGAATGCTCATAAAGTGCTCAGTCAACTTAAGCCAAATCACCTGCAAAGCAGTGCAAAACAAGATAGAAACCACCTGCAAAATGTGTAGGACGCAAACCACCCATAGAAATTAGTGAGATGAAAATTATCGTCATGGTTAACTACTCATATATGATGTCTATCGTAAGTAGTTCAAACTACCCGAGAGAGCAAGAAAATGTACTTATCACAAATTTGCAATAAAACAGATTTACAAAGAACAAAATGGGCTTGAGCATACAAGAGGAACAAGGGAAATTTATAAAGTCTTAACAATGGGGAAAGGAATTACAAGAATAGTGTGACTAACATGGCTTCTGATTCGAACATGGGAAAAAATTAGGATTTGGTTGTGCCTATTTTTAGAAGTAAGGCTTCTAAGAACACACCTATTTCAAGATTGGTCGGCCTAATGTTCTTTTGATGGGGTTCTAAGGATTACATGCAACGGAATTGAAGACTAGTCTTCTACGGGATAACAGTGCTTATAAATGGTGAAGAGTAAAATATACAAATGTATGTGCAATGAATAATCAAGAGGGGAGGGGTGAATTAGTTATCACCTATATATATATATATTTTACAAAGAATAGATTAGACTTAATTAAGAAAATCTATGTAACGATGTGCACAGCAGAATATGACAATTAAAACAGAGAAACCAACTATCCTAACGTGCGTATAATGGAGATAGAAAAGATGGAATCAAACCACAAGACATGCATGATTTATAGTGGTTTAGCAAACACACCTATGCGTGCGCCTACATCCACTACCTCACACTCCATGAGGATTTTCACTAACTTGTTTCCAGGTACAAGCGTAAACCCCCACACACACTGTTGTTTTCGGGGACAACACAAATCCCACCTCGTTTTTGGGGATGAGATAACTTGATATGTGCACGCGCACGTACCACACACTTGTATGTTCCGGGTTCTAGAAAGAATAATAAATCATAGACAGGAGAGACAACAATCTAAACAAACAAAGTATAGAGTTCTCCTATCTCAGAAGTTCAGCCTTTGTGGTCGTCATTGCACGATGATGACTCAGTTGAAGAACTGGCCGGTGTAGATTTCTTCAGAACAGAGTCTTGCAGGATGCAGCACCAAGTCCACGCCTTTCTGATGAAGAACACTATCTTGGAACGTCTGGAAGGTTTCTGGACGAAGTAAACTCGTTTTTTAGGCTTCTAAAAGTGAAGAGCTTCTGTTGGCTCTCTCCAAACAGCACAACCCCTCTCTCAAACTCTAGGGCACGAGAACCAACTCTTGGGGGCGTGTTGAAGTCTCCCAAATCACAGAAATATGTTGTATTTATAATCCCAAAGGATCCCTCAAAGTTTGGAAAGAGTTCAACCTTTGTAGGACTCTTTTTAGGAAAGTTGGTGTTGGAATCGCCAGAATCGGTCAACCGGTTTTCCCAGATCGGTCGTCCGACTTTAGACTGCTCCAATGCCAAACTGTACTGGCTAGGTCGGTCGTCCTAAAACCCAAAATCGGTCGTCCGATTTTCACTTCGACTTCAACTCCAACTTCGACTTCAGCAACTTCGACTTCAGAAACTTCGACTTCAGCAACTTCGATTTCAACTTCAACTTCAACAACTTCAACTTCAGCTTATATTCATGCACACTTAACACATAAATTAGACCATCAAATTAAATATAAATAAATTAAATACTTGAATCATTAACAAGTATATTACTATGTACTTTTGTGATTATCTCAACATGAGTTAAACTTAGTATTATTGTGATCATCAAAGTACAACAAATGACAATTATCTTATTTAAATGATGAAAATTAAGTGGTTTAAACACTTGGTTCACATGTAGATAGGAAGGTTAGACTTTCTCTACAAATTCGCAAGAAAAGACATGATTTATCTCAATTGGAAAGACTTAAGAGGCACGTTGTTAAATTTGTCCTAAAGGTCATCATAACAACTCAATTCCAAGACTTATGTAAGGTTCCACTAGGGAGTTTTTTTTTTCAGAATTATATTAGGCAAAAAATTATTTATTTTTAATGAGGTTTTTGATCCACAACAAACTACCTCAAGTTTAATCCAAAGATTGTTTGTACATATCTGATAATTGAAGTGAAACATAACTAATAATTAGAGACTTAGAGTGATAATAAATGATAATTGAAGTGAATAGAATTGATCATTGAAGTGGGACTTAATTGATAGTCAATAGATTATTATTTTGCTAATCGATATGAATTAAATTGATAATCGATGTGTAAATATAATTAATAATAAAAAAATTAATTGATAATCAAAACAATAATTAAAAGAGAACTTAATTGATAATCGAAAGAATTTGAACTAATAATTGATTATAAACTTAATCTTGTAATCAATAAAAAGTTGAACTGGACTTAATTTTGTAATCAATAGGAAGCTGAACTGATAATCAATTATGAACTTAATCTTGTAACCGAAAGGGAGACTTTACAAAATAATCATTTTACAGATTTAAAAGAAGGATTTTGGGCTCATTTTTTTAGGCTTCTAAGGAAATTACCCATTTTTTTTTGTTTAAATTACATAATTATCCTGGGTTTGCCCAATCAAACCTCAGATTATTTAAAGGTAAATTCTAACCAAGTAAAATAGAGTAAAAATATCTAACAGCTTGGGGAAAATACGTCTAAAATTCTAAAATAAATTCAACTAAATCAAAAAGTATAAAGCTTGAATGCAGGGTGTTACAATTACTTTCTTGCAAAAAGTGTCGTACAATACGTATTTACATGTTGTCCACGCCATTCTGAACTCCAAACTGAGTACTGGGAAATCCACTAAACTTGGTCTCAAGCCTAAGTTTGAATGAACCTGATATAAAGTTCGGAGGAAAAATGGTGTTATATCCAATCTTTCGTCTGGGGCATACAAGCCATCTCCGCCTCATCGTATAATGTCTGATCAGTCTATACAACTGGACATTTACCAATCTTAAGACTGCCAATCGCACGAAATAATCCTTAACGATCCATAAATCTTGGTCTTTCAAAATCTTCCATCCAAATAATATCAGATTACCTGGGCAGGTGGTGGCCGACGCGGGGCCTGTGTAAACCTACACCCCCTCACCAGGTATCATAGGCTCGACATAGATTTCCAATTATATATACGCCAAGTATTTTGGAAATGTCATGGGTTCATTCAAATATAAATGGGTCTATTACAGGGGGAAAACGACTTTAAAGACCATTGCAGACCAAATTGACCGTGCCTCATTCAGTACTACGTTCCTGCACCACGGAAAGAACTAATTCACATGGCTAGATCTGGATCCAATCTTCTTTGAATTGCAGCCGCAGCCTAGCAAAACAAGTAAGCAACCATCAGAGAAAATCTCAGGTAACAGTAAAAGGATCAAAGTTTCCCCAAAAAGCATTTACCTCAAAGTTTCCTAATTTATACTGGTAGGCCATTTCTTCCTTCAACTGGGCCTGCTCCTTCATTGCTTGTGCCTGATGGTTTAGGGTGGTAGTTGAAATTATCAGCACAAAAACGAAACAATAGATATTAAATCAAAGATATGGACAAGAGAGCTGGCAATTTAAAACGATATTCTTGCACTTTTATTACAGGTAATTTTACTTTGATCATACGGCAAGAAAGCTGCCCCTGCAGAGAGTGCGCCAAAAGATGAACTTCCACATGAAAACTACCAACAAAAGGACACAAGAAACAATGCGTGTTGTTTCCGGAACATGGAACTTGTGTTCCACTACAGGGATAATCACATTATTTTGAGGAAAATGATATTCAAATGCTCAAAAATAAAATACTGCAGAAACTGAGCTTGAATTTAGCTTCCCTAGCTCTACCTGTGACACTGCACAGAAATTCTTTTTCAAGAGGAATACCATGAGTTTCCGATAGAAGAAGAAATAGAGAAGCAATATTTTACTATTAACTCTATTAAGGTACAAAGGTTCCAATAAGCCAGGATAGAAATCAGAAAAACCCAATGTACGGGTGGAAGATTCAAATTACCATCCCACTCTGCATGGAACGTTTTAGCGCTTCAACTTGCTCATCTTTCTGTCTTTCACGTTCTCTCATCAACTCTTGCCTGAAGAAATTTTAAGAGTCATCAAAATTGAGGAAAAAATGTTACATGTTTAAAATATCAACAGCATGCAAAATCATTTTTTCTGTTTAAAATTCAATTTTCTTTTGACAAATGAACCACATTTCACATGCCAAGTTTAGTTTGTCAATTGTCAATAAGAATGACAAATTTATAGCGGCATGCATAAGCTTTGGCACAATCGATCACAAAATCAGTCATCCGAGAATGTAGATGCTATTGAAAAATACAAAAAAATCCAGCAATAGCAGTTAATATACAAGATACATCTATGCTAACAACTGCCAACAAAGGCGTTGAGTCTCAAACAAAAAAGGAAAAGAAAAGAAAGGACACATTAGAATACTCTTCTAAATGTTCCTTTCTGAAAGTCTAGCTTCGTTTTGAAAAAATGGCTGGCAATGACTAGAATTTTATTAAATATTGTGGTCTTATATTGAAAACTGAAACACTTTAAAGGTATGATATATGTCATAAGATAGAGGTACCAAAATAAATAAGCATTCCTCAAGATGACACCAATTAAACTACTTGATTATGATGATTCAAGGATTAAAAGACTGAGAAGTTATTGTACAGCAAAAGGCTTTGGTAACAGCTTCATCAGAGGACCCAGACCCAATGTGACCATTAACCATTTTAGATGCCCGTTGGTCCAGAAGCTGTCCGTGATTTGCGTTTTGGGTAGAGAAGTTTGCAATTTCCCTGCAATATGTATATCACTATTATTCTTTTTATGAAATGATGGGCGTTTCTGATTCATTGTCACAGGAATTGCTTCAATGTTAATTTTCCATATTCTTTCCACGGGTGTTTGGAACTGTGGCTCTGATACTAGGATTGGTCTTCCACTTTCCAGTTACACGTTATGGCAGAAGACTAGAAAACGACTTGGATGTGAGAGAAATCTACCAGCCAACTGAATTCTCATCAAATACAGACCATCTCTGCTATATACAGACCAATCTAGACTATCAGGCCTTGGGTAATGATATCCTGGTTGAAGCCTCTATTATTTTCAGATATCCAATATTTTCTCTGTACCTATCTCCTGAAGACTCAAGTTTAAGATGGATCTAGTTTCATGCTTTAAGTTGGATGTCTAAAAAAAATCAAGTATGAATCCCATACACTTTGTCTGTTGGTTCTTCTGCTTTACACAATTAACTTACAAGTGTTCATCAAGTTCCAAAAGACCTTGACATAGATCACTAGGCAGTATATACAAGTGGATACATGTACTGTACATCATATATGAAGAACAGGATGGCTCGTGAAGACAAAGTACAAGTGATTATATCACATAATTTACTAATGAATTGGCACATAGATCATGCCCTATGTCATTACCCAATGAAGCTAAACAGGCAGACTGCAGAACAAAACTCCTCTCGTAGAGGATATAGAATTTCATACCTACGCAATTCTTCATCATTGAAGACTGTACGCTCTATCTGTGTGACTTTCTTAGCTCCCTTCTTCATTTCCTTAGCCATCATATTCTGATGATAAGCATCTAAACTATAATATCTGGAAACAAAAAACAAAAACTTAGTAAAACAAAAACAACTTAGTATCCAAATTTTACTTGGATAAAACTGGCTCAAATTTTCTGAAACCTTTAAAGGCACAAAATCATGTTCTTTTTTGGGGGGTTGGGGGCGAGGGGGTGGGGTGGCAGGGTTTGCTTAGAGAGACATTATCCCAGTTGGTGGGAAGGCTTCCAATAAAAGAACACAGAAAATGCCCCTTCAGTGGACCAAGTAAAAAAATTAAGAATGGACATCTAACCAAACACCAAAACATTTTCTCTCCTTTTCCTCTAAATATCATCCAAGATTTACATATGAACAGAACATATCAGTAAAATTAACTTGAGCAAAAACTTACTTCTTTGAAGGGAATGTAGCAGTATTGTGATCCTCCATGAACCTATGAGAAAATAGATAAGACAGAGTTAGTGACCTTCAAAAGGCTTCAAGGAAAATATTTACCATTTCAAGATAAGAGCAAAATGTTATTAAATAAACTGAATAAAGACAGGTTTAGAGAGTTGTGTAACTTACTCCTTGAACATTTGCTTCTCTTCCCAATTGGCTAAAGATTCCAAGTTCACCTATATGCAAAAACCAATGAGTTAGAAAGTTGTTAAAGAACACTTCTAATAAGACAATACTGCATTCCCATAATATGTAGACACCCTATGTACATGTGACTCAGATGACCGAGAAATGTCATAACAGTACCTTCTGCATGAAGCAGCATTTTAGGTGAGGTACTATTAGGCTGGCTTCAGTGGTCATTTGGTTTAACTTTTGGTTAAGCTGCACTAGTGAAAGGCATTCAAAGATATTTGCAGCTGTCTTTCATAATTCTCAATGAATGAATTGAAAAGCCTCCCGAGGAAAACAGCTTTTTTAAGTAGCTCTCTTGATTTGCTAGGTGCAGCCTTTATTAAACTTCCACATATGCTTGGGAACTTAAAATCATAATTATGAGTTATTGACTATCTGAAGGAAACAAAAAGGCATATACAGAACAAACAGATGCTTAGCAATGTTCTTATGCTCTCAGCCTCTTGCCTAATCGATAGGAGCATTGTAATGATGCAATCTTGAGCCATGGAGGAGGAGAAGGCTACCTATATGAAAGGGCTACAAAGTGAGCGGCCGCCATCTCATGAAGCTACCATTGTGTTAGGGGCTGGGGAATGGATGAACTTTTCACCCCATAACAAAAAGTGAGAAAAAGTTATTAGGCTATTTCATTATTTATGGGGCCTAGATCCAAAACATTTGAGGTGCCTTTTGAGGAAAAGGCCACAATTTGGTCCAAGGTAGACAATACCTCACAAAAGTTGGATTGGGTGAATGATAGTGTATGGGAGCAAGATTTGTAGTTGGATGTGGGTTGATTAAAGGATGAACCAAGTGGAAGCTGGAGGACTACTTATAGAAAAGGGCTAGAGCAAATTTGAGCTAGTGTAGTGTGACCGTAGCATGAGCAAACCACTTTGTATGGTGACTGGGACATAGACAACTCAATTAGTCTATGTCGAGAAGCAAGAAAATGTTAGTAAGCTAATGCATGCAAAACCCAAATCCATAACTTGTCAAAAGCCTTCCATAGACAAAATTATATTGACTTGGTCTAAAGCAAATACCACCATACAAAGGTTCCACCAGATTATGACAAGATGTTATCAGAGGAGGACGTATAGTGCAACATAGGCTGGATGAGAAGAGGCCTACCCAAATGAAAAGTTAACTGATCATGGGAGTAAATGCAAGCTAGAGAGAAGCTGCCACAGTGTGAAGCTACCACTGCCTATGGTAGTGCGACATGGATGAACCAAATTACTTATCTATTATAAAGTGAGAAAAAATTATTGGGCTATATATGTAATACTTGGATCCATAACTTAACATGCAAACTTGGCACAAACAAATACCTTACAAAGGTTGGGTCTAGTAGTACGTCATAAAAAGTTTGTCTTGGCTTCTATAAAAAACCATTCAGTTTGGTATTATTTATTGAAAGTTTCCACCCAAATGAACCTGAATTTTAGACATCCAGGATTGCCAAAAAATGTAATCCTCTATAGTCGATATTTAGTTAAATACGACACCAACTCACACGCCTGCACATAATAAAGTAGGCAGTCAAATGTCCTCTATCAAACTTATTACTGTCAGAAACACCATGTAGATAAAAGTGAAAAATGGTCAAGATGTTCCAGAAGATTAAAGTCAGCCAATGGTATAGATATAACATAAGTGTGCCCAAGAGAATATTCATCGCAACATAGCTCGCCCAAATGCAAAGGACAATAACATTACTGCATGAAGTCTTGAAAAGTTACAAAATAGACAAAAGCAAGATGTTTTACCATGCAAACAACAAAGAGTACACTAAGCCATTTGGATAGTATGATGCAGTCTCAACTCTCAAGTAAACTGCGACTTGAAATCATCACTCAATTTATGTCTTCTATTCTGATTAATGAAACAATCTGAGGGATCACTCTTTTGCAAGGTTAGGGAGCTAGTTACAGGTCTAACAGCAGTGTAAAGGAAAAATCCTGATTTGAAGGTTGAACGCATTTTTGCAGGGTTAAGGATATACAATATCATTGAACATCATGGATGCATCATCCCTAAACCACCCTAGTTTGGTAGCCAGGGCCATTTTAATTTTTGAGGGCCCCTTATGAATGTGGCAGCTGCATGCGTGGTGTCTACACTTCCATGCTTTCATTTAGTGAAATAAACCATGGTAACATGCACATTCTAGACAAATGTTAAAACTGATTGAGCATTCTGCCTTGGGTAGGAAAATTACCTTTTTAACTTCAGCTAGCCATGCAGTAAACTCTGGTCGCTTATTCCTGCAAAATGTTGGGGGGGGGGGGGGAATGACAGTTACCTCTCACCTCTATGATCTCTGCAATTTCGTAAGCCAATAAACAGTAATTGGATAACTCGACTCACATTCATCAAAAGAGTGCTTTTTGATGGCATAGAAACTAATTTTTTCGGAAACATACAAGGCGGAGAGACATAATGCGAAATCCATTTCACATTACAGGATGCACACATTCAGTGGACCATTTAGCGGATTGACTCTTGAATAAAAAAGAAGTAAGAACTTATAATGGCAAGATGCAGCGCAAAAGAGCCCGCCATGTTGGTGCGGTGGTCTCCCCCCCTGCCAAATGGAGGGGGGAGACGGGAGGGCGCGGGATCGATCCCGCGCCCTCTCCTCATTTGTCCCCCTCCCCAACCATCACATTACCGATCAAAAAAAAAAAGATGCAGCGCAAAAACAAAAGCATGCAAAAGGAAGCTACCACAACTTTTCTGCTAATGACAAAAGAAAAGGTCATGAAAATTTCATAAACAAGTATAACAAATCCTGATGCAGCGTGCAAGACTAGCGCTTGCCGCAGCGGAGAAAGAGAGGCGTGGAATGACCGTGTGGAGGGCTCACCACATGTCAGTTTCCCTGATGATTCCGTACTTCCCCCAAGAGTTCGTCACGGCACCCTTCTTGCCCAGATCTTTCTCCTTCTTCTCCTTCCTCTTCTTCGCCTTCTCCTTCTTCTTCTTCTTCTCCTCTCTCTCTTTCCTCCGTCTCCTCTCCTTCTCCTTCCTGCGTTTCTCCTTCTCATGATCCCTCTCCTTCCTCCTCCTCTCCCTCCGCTTCCTGCGCCTCATCTCCTCCTCGCTCTCGTCTGAATAGGAACCCCCGCTAGACTCATCGGAAGAAGAATCCGAATACGAAGCAGACGACGAAGAACCCTCGTCCCCGTCGCCCTCTGAGCTGCTTCCCCTGCTCCTTCTGGAGCTGGAGCTCCTGTGAGACCCCCTATGCCTTCCACTCTTCCTCTTCTTCGTGCTGCCGCGTTCCTTGTCGTCCGGGGAGTAGCTGTACTCGCCATCGTTGCTCTCTTCTTTCTTCCTCTTGGATCTCTCGTGGCGGCGACGCCTCTCTTCTCCTCTGTCCTCCTCTTCTCTAGGGAGAGACCCGTCTCGGTCCTTCGCCATCGCTAGGGCTCTCCGCCCGCGGTCGCGAAGCACTGCTTACTCGGAAAGAGAAATGAGAATGACGCAGAAGAGACATAAAATTTGAAGTCACAAACAGAAAAATAAAAAATAAAAATTATTATATTATTATTTCAAGATGTTATATCATTATTAGGGGAAAGCATAAATTATCTTTTTTTTTTGATAACGAGGAAATCCCGCCCCGTGTGGCTTTGTGGACTCAAGGATTGGTGTTCGTGAACTCCAAAGTCAGGACTTGACAGCTCCTACTTTCCGTATACCCCTATTGCCCTTACCCCACTTACCAAAAAAACCCCGGATTTACACACCTCGAAGATTGCATGTAAATCAGGTAAATCCCCCCAGAAATCGAACTCGGGACCTCTTGCTTTTAAGCAAGAGTTCTAACCGATCGAACTCGGGACCTCTTGCTTTTAAGCAAGAATTTGAAGTCACAAAGCATAAATTATCTACAAAATTTATTTTCCTAACCAATTTTGCATGTAATGTTAAGTTGGGGTTTATCCTATTTCATACATTTGTAAAAGATTAGTTGACATTTTATTTTCAGATATTAATATTTATTTGAAAAATATTTCTTTAGGGAGAATTAACTGTGATCTCTGGTAGAGATCTGACATTATTTTCAGGTCCCTTTTAGGTTTTTCCACACCGTCCAATCCCGACTTTATGCATGATTTATTTTTAAGTCCTTGTTGTTAACCCCCGTTATCCCCCGTTATCCCCCCATTATCCAAAAATGTGTAATTGCGTAAGTACATACTTACAAGGATATAAATCCTATAACTGTGTAAGTATATAATTACAAACTTATGTAGTTACACATGTAACTTTGTAAATACTTAATAATTTATAGAAATAAATATTTATTTACTTACTGGGAGAATTATCAATTAATCTCTAATTTTGAGAGATTTATTTTTAGGTCATTGAGTTACATAGTTATAGAAGAATGAACTTATATAGTTTCAGAAGGGCTTACCTAGTTACCAAGGACTTACCTAGTTACAGAGTTGCATGTGTAATTACACACTTATGCAGGTAAGCCCTTTGTAAGTCTGTAATTACCTAGTTACTAGGGACTTACCTAATTACAGAGTCCCTAAGTTACATACTATATAACTATGTAATTACATGTATAGTTATAGAGTATGTAGTTACATAATTACATGTGTAGTTACATAGTATGTACATGTGTAATTACACACTTACATGTAGTTACAGAGTTACACATTACACAGTTACATGAATTACATACCTACGCAGTTATAAGAATTATACATGTAACTCTGTAACAAGGTAAGCTCTAGGTAACCTTTGATTAGTGCTTGGCCCGATTTTGAGTCGGGCCGCAAGACTCTTTTCGGCCCATGAGTTTTTAGTAGGGCCTAAAAGCTCAGCCCGACTAAGCCTATGGGCCGGACTCGGGCCTTAAGTTCGGTTCGATGGGCCGACCCGACCCGTTCTCTTTTCTTTTTTCTTTTCAAATCTTATATTTTACTTACTTAAAATTATGTTATTTTACTTATTTAAAAGTTAAAAACTCTCTTTTCAAACAAATTAAATAAGTAACATCAAAACTCTAATTAATCGAGTGGGATTATAAATTTTATATTATTGAATGTATTATTTTATTATTAATTAAATTTTTATTTAAATATTCGAGTCGGGTCGGGCCTTAGTCGGACTTTACAATTTTGTAAAAATATTGAGCCCAGCCCAGCCCGACCCGACATTGTTCGGACTTGGGCTGGGCTTGGACTTGCATATTGATAAGTCGGGCTTGGGCCGGGCTCATATAAGCCCAACCCGAGCGTAGCCCATTGACAGCCTTACCTTTAGTAACTAGGTAGCCCTGGTAACTAGGTAAATCCTTCTAAAACTATGCAAGTTTGTAACTAGGTAAGCCCTAATTACAGAGTTACAAACTTATAAAATCTCTATGTAGTTACAGAGTTACATGTGTAACTCCATAAGTATGTAATTATATACTTACGTAGTTATAGGAATTACATACTTACGCAGTTATACATGTAACTCTGTAAATATATACTTACGCAGTTACACATTTAACTGTGTAACTACTTCATACCTTGTTACATAGTTACAGGAAGAAATAATTACAAACTTAAGGCGTAAAAAATTATGTACTTATATACTTACAGAGTTACATGTGTATGTGTACGTAGTTACATAGTATGTACATGCGTAATTACACACTTACATATATGTAACTCTGTAACTACAACTGTGTAACTTTGTAACTACATACTTACGCAGTTACAGAAATTACATACTTACGCAGTTACATGAATTACACGTGTAACTCTGTAACTAGGTAAGACCTAGGTAACCTTTGGTAACTAGGTAAGTCCTGATAATTAAGTAAGTCCTTCTGAAACTATATAAGTCTGTAATTAGGTAAACCCTAATTACAGAGTTCTAAATTTATAAAATCTCTATGTAGTTACAAAGTTATATGTGTAACTTCATAAGTATGAAATTTTCTACTTACGTAGTTATACGAATTACATACTTACACAGTTATACATGTAACTCTGTAAATATATACTTACTCAGTTACACATTTAACTGTGTAACTGCTTCATACATTGTTACACAGTTACAGGAAGAAATAATTACAAACTTAAGGCGTAAAAAACTATGTACTTACATACTTACAGAGTTACATGTGTAATTGCATAAGTATGTAATTACATACTTACACAGTTACATGATTTACATACTTACGCAGTTACACATGTAATTGTGTAAGTATGTAGTTACGCAGTTACACACTTTTGGGATAACGGGGGGAGATAACGGGAGTTAACAATAATGATCTAACATTATTTTCAGGTCCCTGTCAGGTTTTCCCACACCGTTCAATCCTTGCTTTATGCAACATTTATTTTTAAGTCCCTACTGTTGAATGATTTGTTAAGAATGTTAGTCTTTTTAATAGAGAAAAAAAACAATCGCATAAAAATATATAGATAAAAATAACAAATATTAATTACGATGAGATTCAACTTCTTTTTATATTAAAATAGTAGCGTTACATATCAAAATATCAAAATATCAATACTTCTACTATAAATAAAATTTATGTTTGATTTGACTATAAAATATGATCTACGTGCCTATTGAATGTTGAAGAGTTCAAGCTCCACATTGTAACACTCTTCCTCCCCAGAAAATATTTCCTATGAATGAAAAATTCATAAGAAATTTTTGTATGAAAATAAAGATTTCATAAGACATTTTCCCAAGAGATGTAGAAATATCGAAAAAATAGAAAACATTTACATGAGGTGGATATATATTCTAATGAAATAGACAATATTTCAAGTATATAGCAAAATAAAATACAACTAACATTTATACGCATAGGAAAACTTGATAAAATCTTAAAACATTTACACACAAAAGTTAGTTAGAAAATAAATTCTTCAAATTATTTAACGAATACAAAAAACTCCTAAATGTTTTCTAAAATAAAAGAGAGTGATCTTCCAAGGTATCTCTATTAATGAAACAATGTAAGACAGGATCCATATCAATGTTGTGTTAAATTGCCAATTTTAAGGTGAAAATTATAAAGTAAATGAAGAGACACCACATCGTTTTGACACCGTATAAGATCTTATTACTAGAGACAAGGAAACTTCCAAATACTTCCCCTTCCAGCTTCTCTCTTATGAAAAATTATCCCTTTTTACTATCGTCCATGATCTTTTTTTTTCTTTTAGAAGTAGCTATCCTATTATGGCATTTTGAGATTGGAGCATAAAATTTTTGTTAATGTAAGAAGGTTAGAAAGCTTTTTAATTTATTTCAAATGACAATAATATCTTGGAGTCTTATTTTTGTTTGTTTTTTATTATATTGGATCACTATGATTAATTTCCCTTTGTTTGAAATATTTTTGTCAAAGTATGACTTTGTTTTACCCAATTGTGTTGTTGCTTTCTCTCTAAATATTTTATTTCACTCAATTATGTTGTTCTTATTACCTATTTTTAATGAATAAGAAGACTCCACTTTAATGTAAAAAAATATAAATGAAAAGATAGAAGAAGGAGAAATATATGGGATAGACTATGAGAAATTCTTTGCTTTAGTTAAGGGTGTACATTTTTTTTGAATTTATTTTAATCAAGACAAATGTTTGGATTGATTTCTGAAAGAGATTTTAACCATTGAAATCGTCATACAAATTTTAAACAATTTCAAACCTACATAATTCATCTTGATTATTTACACAAAAAAATATGTTTTGAATGAATGAGAAAGAATGATACAAAAAATCACTTATTAAAAAAAATCTCAAAGTTGGATGTCTTATGTTTTTGAGAAGGTAATTCAAAAAGTAACTTGATTTGTCCTAAAATATTATTTTTGAAGACATGTTAAGTGAATTCTCATTTATAGAATCACTATGGTGTCAATCTTTTATGTCACATTTTTGACAAAATAAATTTTATATCATGGAATTTGAAATATATTTTTGAAAAAAAAATAGTAACTTGCGCTCACTAAACTTAGGATGTGAAACTCAAGTTATTTATCTCAAGTTTTTGACTTCAACTTGGATATTTGGAATGGGAATGTCAAAAAATTATGGTAATAATAAGATTGTTTCAAATCTAATCATTATTATACTTTATATGTAGAGTGGAGGGAATACACCCACCTTCTATATCCATGTCAGATTGATGAGACATCTAAAAACTTGAGGTAGATGTGCCGATTTTTTAATGCACTCAGATGCTTAACAAGTATTGCCCTTAATTTTTATAAATTGATGAAACCACCAATTTTAAGCAAACATAAATATGAATTTAATATTTTCTTTCATATAAAATATCTTTAGAGGATAGGATCATCTGCATATATACATTTTAGATTCAATATATAGTATCTATACTTACATATGGCGAGTGACAAAATCTATTAAGATTGATGAATTACCACCAACTTTGAACAAACACAAATATGAATTTAATATTTTATTTTCATATAAACTATCTTTAGAGGATAGGATCATCTATATATATACACTTTAGATTCAGTAATATCTATACTTACATATGGCTAGTGACAAAATTTATTAATATTTATATTTTCGAAAGAGTCCCACACTCGTACATGCTATTTGAGAATAATATCTTTATATGTGTTATCGACGAATACTAGATATTCATAATTCATCCACTATATGTTAATCTCCACATGAAATATTTACTACAGAAGCAGCCAGATAATAAAGATAAATTGAATTTATTGGAACCATTCTAGCTCTTCCACGTGAACTTGATATGTCATGACCTTGTTAATCGACAATGTTCATTTATCATTGCTCGCCAGTCAATTGTCAAGTTGTTGGCTATCGTTGCCACTATACACTATTAGAAGGGAAAGTTTTTTTGTGACATTTTCTTATGACGACAAAGAAATTACTATGAAAAATCTTTTTTAAATTGTGATTATTTTTCTTACCGAATAAAAGTTGAGATGATATGGCAACACATGATATTTCTATAATAAGAAGATTGCAGTGACTATTTTCGCTGTATTAGCTCATTATATGTGTAGCATTCTTCGGATCCATATCCAATAAAAGACCCAAACCTAGTATCGCTTCCCACAAGTCCGAAGTCTTGGAAGGGATTATCACTCTGTCTAAAGAGATATACAAGTAGTACAAGCAACTATAATAGAAAATAAAGATTTCATTAATAGAGAATGTTGTACAATGCCTCAATTATAATATGAGTACTAAGAAAATAAATGTATATCACCTTAAGGGGCATACTCTGAGGTAGTACAAAAGGAAAATGATTGTTGTTGGTACACAAACTCTAAAGCCCCAAACAATAGGGCCAAGGTCAATGTTGCCTCCTCCAACTCACACTGGAAAAAGTAGAGGATGAGTCTCACGAAGTCATAAGCTCAATAGGGATCCCTCAATCCTATATTCGACCAAACCACAATAGGCACAATATATAATAAAAAGTACAATGTTGTAGAGAACGACAATAAGACTGGTAAGACAACTAGAAACACAACTACACATGGTAGCAACGATGGTACCATGATCACACAGGTAACACTGCTATACACAGTAGCCAAAGAGGTACCAAAAAGTAACATGCCTCCTGATAACAAAACTAGTTAGACACCAAAGCAACCTTACTATTGTTGATATATATACATCCTTATGCGTGTGCCACACAAGCAAAAACTAATGGAAAAACAACCTGATGTCATACATAGACCAAGATCAATATTGATTACCAAGAAACATTACTCTCACAGCCAGAATGGATCCAACTGCCACACCCATGTTTGTCAACCTACTGATTGAAGAGGCAGTGGAGTCAACTCATGACAATGCTCTACAGCTAGGCCAGGTTGTTGTCTCACATCTAAACACACCTCTATAGGTTCTAGAGTTCATGGAGTGAGACAAGTAAGTAACGAAGGGACTAGCAGGGGACCCACACGTCTATAGGGTGCCTGCATCTCCAACCATGAGTGCACTTAAGAGACCGTAAATAGAAGAATCAGACACCATCCCAAAGCTGTCTTTCTCTTTCTGTACACACGTACAAGTATGCACTTAAGCAAGGGAAGTTCAGGAAGACGACACCAGACACTTTCAACACAGACAACACTAAGACTAAACCTCGTAACACACACTTGACTAGGCCACACAAGATCGGGGCTCCTGATTGGTGAATGATACTAAGTAGCACGACAAATGCTAGCACAAGGTGCATAACCAACTATCTGAAACCAACCACGGTGTACCACCTTGAAACATGGAAGTCCCTAGGGATTATCAAAACCATTCACACACACACGTTCCTAGGCACACACACATCATAAACGTGCTAAGACCACAGCTGAGCCCCCTTCCTCGATAATCACACTTAACATAGCCTTGCACTGTCTGAAAACACATGCATCATTGGCTAATAGATTAGGCCACATGCTATAGACAAGGTAACTTATTACCAATTCATTTTCAAGAGTTAAACCCTATCAACTAACATTTACAGTCAATACAAGACTCCTTGAATCAATAACCAACACAAAAGTACAATACAAAAATGCATAGAACCAGAAGGCAACACCACCTGGTGTTGCCTTCCAAAAAGTGACAACAACCCACTATGAAGGCGACAACCACTTGTGTCACCTTCTCAAGGCAACAAGTCGTAAAGTTGCCTCGATAAGACGACACCCTTCTAAGTCGCGTTATCAGTTAGAACTTCTAATTTCAAGAAAATCACCAAATCAGCCACTTAGGCTAGAAATCAGTTCATTAGAGCTGCTAAGCATGAAATAATATAAGAGAAAAGTGTCCCCCCCCCCTTCTAAAAGCCATGGAAATCACATCAAACCAGATCTAACACCGTCAAGTAACATGAAAGCCTCACACATACCCTATTACATGATTACATACCTATTACATGATTCTTACCCAAGAAATGTAATAACCCCACATGATCTCTCCTCAAAACATAGAAATCTATCAATTAACACATAAGAAACCATGATATGAGCAAAGTAGGAACATCATCCTATCTCCAAAATGACGAAACAACTCGTTGGGGTCTTCTCGTAAATTGGCCGCCACCTCCTTGCGTTCTCTATTTTGTACCATCTCCACCAATATGTTGCAAGCATCAAACCATCACCGTCTCATCCTTCTTCGGCTGTCGGCTATCGGAGGAGTGGAGAAGGGAGAGGAGAAGAGCTCGGGATGGAGGGAGAGAGAAGAGCAGAGAGAAATTGAGGAGAGAGAGATCTTGGGTCAAATAAATATGCACGAACCGCCACTGATAAGATAACATTCCGACTAAACACGTTTTAAATGTGACTACTGACAGTGTCATCTTACCAATGCTTATCCAAAACCACGTGGTAGATAGGTCAAAATGGTCAAATTGAAAACACGACGGTGTACTATGTCTCCTTTAAAATGCGACATCCTAGGCAGCCCCCTTTTGATTAAGACACAACATCCCAGAGATTCGTCCTTAAAACGCGACACTGTCACCTTCTTAATCAGAAGTTAGATTCGCATGAAAAATGTAGGGAAACACTCACAATAGGATTCGGAGAGCAACCACAAGTCTTTTTAAGGTCAAACCAACTCCGAAACTAACCAACCAAAGATCCAAGAATGCTGATTTGCTACAATATGCGACAACTATTATTGTTACTATATAAACTCTCAATTTCTTCCCCTAAAACCCAATTTCTCTCTTTTTTATATAGTAGCTATGCTTCCTAATCTCCAAAATCTCACTTCTATCCAATAGTGTGTTATGTCGTACTCATACTACATCTCTCTGATCACTCTAGAAGTGTGCCCCCACTGAACTCATTTATAACATAGGTGATAAATGAAAGAAAGAAAATCAATAATTAACTATTTTAATAAGTGATTAGTCCTATCATATGGCAAATACATTGAAACAAGTTAGTTAAGTAGATATAACTTGCATTTGAAGTTTTTATTTAACTTATATATGAACTTTTCGTAGTGGGATAACTACTTTTTTTTTATAACAATGAAATAGAGAAGGAGAGGACACAAATTTTGGAGAGTAACACATCATAAAAAATATGATTTCTCATAAAGTGAACAATCAAGATAAGTTTATGTTTACTTCTACATAATTTATATATTATTTTATCTTTTAATGTGATTCTATATAATTATTTATGCTAACCTTTCACTCTCTTATTATATAGAAATTATCAATTAAATGATAAGAGTTTACTTCATTATCATGTTACTCTCCAACAACATTTACTCCAAAAGAGGTACTACTCTCACTACAAGAAGCAGAGCATTTGTCATCGGAAATATGTCAGCGGCTAGGAAAATCCGCTGACAAAAGGGACATACGTCAACGACTTTGTAAACGAGAGTCTGAGATGGATGACATACGTAGACAGATGCTGCAGATGAGCACATTCATGACTCAGTTTCAGACTAGTCAGAGATTTGCTGCGTCAGCTCCATCGAGAGCACCAGAGGATGACCACATAGATACTGATGCTGAGGGAGATGACTATGATGATGATGATTGTTAGATAGATATTTTGATGACATTAATTTAGAGACTTTGATTTATTTTAGTTGTATTATTTGTTTTCTTATTGTGTTTGTATTCAGGTATTTTGTACAAACAGAAATTTGATGTTATATGAATTGACTATTTTGATGTTGTATGAATTGAGTATTTAGAGATTTTGATGTTATATGAATTGAATGTGGATTTATTTTCTTGTTGTGCTTATTCAGGTATTTTTATACAAACAACAAATTAGAAATTGTAAAAGAATTATTAAAAAAAAGTAGACAACATATGTCAGAGGCTATAAGCCGCGGACAAAAGATATATTAAATTTTGTCAGCGGTCAACAAACCGCTGACATAAATTTTCTTTGTCAGCGGTTTTATGAGCCGCTGACAAAAAGTTTGTGTTTGTCAGCGGGTAGTAAGCCGCTGAGATAAAATTTTTTTGTCAACGGTTAGTAAGCCGCTGGCATAAAAATTTTTGTCAGCGGTCCACAATTCTGTTGACGTATGTTTTGTCGACGACTAAGATGTCGACGGCTTTGTCAACGAGTTTAAGCCGTTGACATATGTGTTTGTCAACGGCTTTTTTAGTTTTGTCAACGGCACGTAGCCGCTGACATATGCCGTTTTTACTGTAGTGTCTATGCTATTAGATAGAGATCTAGCTATATTAGAGGACAATGTTATAATTCAAAGTCACCTTTCAAGTCAATTGCTACAACATCTATTATTGTTAAACTTCAAATCCAAGCAAGAGATAAAGATGACAGAATATTATAAATGGAGGAGTTACTTTTCCAAAACTAGAACATATGACTACAATCTAGAAGAAACTCTCCAAATAAAAGAAAGAGGTGATTGTTGAGATGACTATCTACAAAGCGATATGTCATATCAATTTAGTGAGTTGGTGAACAAAAATTCATAGATATGATGTCCCAATTTCACAGGGATTTAGGATCATAATGATAATGATCTTGATATATTTTAGTTGACATGATCTTCATTTATATGAAAAATGTCATGTACTTTAAGTATTGACTTTTAAGCTGTAAGTGTTCAATTTTATGTACTTGTGTGAGAATTTCACTTTCACATTTAGTTTTCAATATAACAACATGGTTATTTGTATGAAAAATAATATAAATTAATGTTATTGTATATTTTACAAGTTTTATATCGAGAATTAGAAGGAATTTGTTACTTTGATGTCTTTTTTACAACGACTTTTGTCACTATAAATACTCAACACTGTCAACACAAAACTGTAGGAATAAGTTTGTTATATTTATTAATGTAGCGACCTATATAGCAATAAAAATATTTTATAGCGATCATAAGTCGCCATAAAAGATTATACACAACAACATTTATGTCGTCATAAAATCTTATATGCAACAATAAAAATATCACTGTAGGAATAAGTTTGTTATATTTATTAATGTAGCGACCTATATAGCAATAAAAATATTTTATAGCGATCATAAGTCGCCATAAAAGATTATACACAACAACATTTATGTCGTCATAAAATCTTATATGCAACAATAAAAATATCACTGTAGGAATATATTATATATGACAATAACTTATGGCGATGATTATGTCGCCGTAAAATCTGTTTTTATAGCGACATATTACATGTAAATGATGACTTTAATCGTTATAAAAATTCGAATTTGTTATAGTCATAATTTGTGTTTTGATCATTGCCATTGGTCACTACTGTGATTGTCGCTAGTTGTTAGCCATCACCACATGTGTCATGTCACGTCCTTATGAATAAAATTTGATTGAGCTGGATTAGTCCTCATCAAGTAGTGAGCATTTATCTTCTCCAAATCATCTCATGTTCTAGCTTATGATACATATAGTTAAGAAGTTCAACTTATAATGCTCTTCAAAAATGAATTTTGTTTACTCTTCACGGTTGAAATGGTAAGCATACTAAGAATTCAACTTTACTACACTCTCTTAATGGGCCGTGGCCCGGGTGGGTGTTGGGGCTGGGAGAAGGATTTGACTCGCCATGTTATTCTTGGGCCCGCAATTCAACATCCTCTTAACAGGCCATGAATCCGACCCATGACCCACAAACACCACCACCCTGTGCAGCCCGCGGGGGAGTGCTCTGCGCGCGACCTGCCGCCCAGAGATGGGGAAAAACATGCATGTGAAGAGATTTGGCATCCATTAATGTGTTTCAAGGCTGTTTGATCTCTCTTCTGTCTCTTATGATGTAAGGGCCCAAGACCTCCAGGCTGCTGCATTATTATTAAAAACAGGGTATATAAATAACTAATTAAGTCCTTGTGCCTTCCACAGTTCACGGCAATACGTATCTCCTATGCGATAGAGTTGTTTAAGATGATTAATTAATTATATATTGGAGGGAGGTCCTTATCCTGATGTAATTAGATGGATGCAGTTTATAATCAGTGGAGTCACGTGATTTCACTAAATTTTAAAAATTTCGTTATATATATATATGTTAAATTTTATAATGAGTGATCTCACTAAATTAAAAAAAAAATTTATAGATACATCATACTTGATCTCACTTAATAAAATTTTTACGTCCGTTCGTGCTTAGTTTTTTGTGTGTTACCTATGTTTATTGATAATTTTCAGGAGCTGAATTATTATCTATATTTTTTAATTGTTTAGTCGTATGACGTATCGTACTCTGTGGTAGGCATTGTAACTTGCTTAATATTGCCAAGTAGTTTACGGTTAGTCCCATGACTAACTTCTAGTCACTTTCCAGAGTCCTCTTGGTGACTTTTTTATGTTTCTTTTCTAACATGACAACATTAGTCTTCTTTGAGAAACATTGGCTCGGAGGACGTTAACAAAAATAAGGTAATAAGGTCGATTAAAAGTTTAAATGAAGTTTTTTTTTGAACATTCAGTGGAATCTCACAAATGGAAAATACTTATTGCAAGACTATTTTTATAGAGTAATCAACGAGTGGCTTAATTATCTCCATGTGCACAGGACCATGTGCATGTTCAACTCCCATTGAAAATAGGTGTATAAGAATTTTTTAAGGAATCGTGTATAACTTAGTTTTTCAAACAAACAAAAAACCTCTGAGAAAACTCTGTACACGTAAATAAAAACTCTGATGATATCTTTTCTGGTAGGTTAACTCCACTAAATTTTCTTTTATTTATGAATCCAGAAACGGAAGAAGAAGTATATATAGATTAAAAAAGAGAGAGAAAGACTTGTTGTACTTTTTTTATTGCACTTTTGGCCTTCCCATAATTGGGTGCGCACGATATACTAATAACATATTGGTCAATGATATTAGAGGTCCAAAATATATTAGAAGTGTAATAGAAAAATATAATAAATCTTTTCTAATTAAAAGAGAAACATTTATTACATTTTACTATTGCACTTTTAGCCTCCTCATTGATGAGCACAATGTGTCAATAATATATTGGCCAATAAAAGATCCAATGTGCAGTAGAAGTGTAATAAAAAAGTACACTAATTAAACACTACAACAAACTTGGATTGTACTTACGGCAGAAAACCATAAGTGTTATATGGAAAACCGTAAGTAAAGGCTTATACTTACGGAACTACTTACGACAATAAAACGATAGCGTAGCAACCGATGCTATAGATCTAGTTATGGTTTTGTCAATTGTAAGTGTTACCATCGATTGTAAACCATAAGTGTAAATATTTTTATACTTATACAAAATAACCGTAAGTAAATGTAATATAAATTGTAAGTATAAACATAACACTGTTGACGTATCACTCTTAATTATTCCTTCTTTTTTATTTGTAATTGTTATACTTTTGAACCGTAAATAATAAGAATTTAATCGTAGTATTTTTTTTATTGCAATAACAATATCTATAAATATTTCATAGATATAGTGATAAATCTATTATCTTTTGCTATCAATTTTCATCTGTCTCACAAAATATATTTGTAGATAATACATAATTTTATGTCATTCGCTTGTATTATATCCAATCATACATCCATCATTGATCCACCTATACATACATCACTTATCAACCACGAGATAAGAAAATACCTGATAATCATGATTCGATCCATTGCAAAAGAAAAAATCACATCATGTCATAATAAGAGTACAATTTTTGTCGTATATACAAAAAATATTGTTCATCAATCATTTGGTCAAGTTGATATACTGCCAACAAAATGACTTGATATACTGCTAATTTATCCCTTCCACGTTATCAAAATGAGTTGCAAATACTGGAGATCAATCATTTGATCAAGCTGGCAGTGTAGCTAGACTGGTTGCTCACAATCTTTAATAGAATGCTCATCATCTTCTCCTCTGCATAAAAATATTTCGATCAAATATATTTTTTATCGACATTATTATTCGATGTTCACAACCTTATTTTCTTCAAGGCATGTTAAAAACTTCGACTCAAAAATAATTACATAAACTCAAACATGTAAATGTAACTTTTCTACACAGTGACAAAATAAAAGTAATACAAGAGTTTCTTTTACTTTTTTTCTTTGACTAGATGAATGTCAAAGATCTTGCACCAATAAAGTTCTTGGTCAACCTGGGTATTGACAATGTCAGGCTAGGCATCACAAGGGAGGGGGATTGATGTGGCCACCTCATTGCATATGTATGATTTAGAAGTAGACATTCACAAGAAAATTTTCTCGCATCATAACAGGATTGGAAGGAAAGATGTTTTCTATTTAGATTAACCCAATTCAGTTAACTATACACACTAATGATTTAAACGAGAAACTCTACAAAATATTCGAGGAAGAAACCTTGTGGACTCAACAATGGTTACACATTCACCATAAAATAACACCAAGTGCAGGGGTATATAAGTCTTAACTGTGGTGTTTATAACGCCAAGATCAACACATCTAGTAAACTATAGATTTAGGGGGGGAAAAGAACATTTTTTCTTTCTTAAACATATATATTATTAGAGTAACAAATGTTTGTATTTCATCCTACAAGGCAAATTAAATCATTATAAGGTAATCTCACTGATTTTAGAGAGCTAAAAATTTCACAAAATAAATACTAAAGGTTGAGCAAATGAGCACAATTAATTAGAAATTAATCAAATGCATGCCTATTACGTCATCGAAGAGATCATAAGTTTCTGGGGCAAGTTGCAGCAATGCAATCAGTGATGTTCCATTGAGGATGTGGATGGACTACTGTAGGGAGTTGACTATGTGGGATGTCAGGACGCTGTCCAAACCAGTAGATATTTCATCCATGAACGGTGCTTTTGCTGGTCCAACATGCATCTCTCCTATAGAAAACTGGGCTTAGTGAACCACAATTGAAGAATATTCCAAGCAGGAAACATATCTTCTTTCAAGGAACATGTGGACTATAAAAATCCTGTTACATTTACATTTGATGTCGGTTATTGGTAGTTCTACTTGTGGTTACATGCTTCTTTTGACCCCCAGAGATCCCTCGTACCATCTCATCACCACCCAAGGTATCAGCACACAACTCCAGTCGTAGTATCTGTTTTTGTCAGATAGAAGTGGAATCATATCAAGGGGACCACATACAAGTGATACATGTGACGTACATATTCTTCAGTCTTTATTCTGTTAGCAGATAACTTATCAGTTCTGTTCTTGATCAGGTAGAAGTGGAATCATATCAAGGGGACCACATACAAGTGATACATGCATGTTTAAGGAATATGCTCTCACATCTCAAGATGATAAGATGACTCAAATATTGTGAGTTTCGCACAAATAACATCCCATAATCTATATGAACTTAAATATAACATGGTTCCACCATTTTCTATACCCTTCCTAATTAAGCATCTTTGAAAAGCTAGCATACACAATGGATAACTAAATGGAATTCTGTGCCATATCACATAAACATTTCAAGTATTTCAGCTCACAATCCTAACATTCTCAAGGGACAAAGACCTCTAATCACCAGCTTAATAAAAAATAATGGTAAAGAAAAAAAAAAACACATACATGAACATAGGTACTTAATTCTAGGAAGACGAAATATGCAGACATTGAGTTTATGCCAAGTTCCTTAACAACAATTAGGAAACATCTAAACACTTACATGACAAAAATTTTGTGGACGTCTGAATAAAGATTGGGTTCAACGTCTGTCGAGTATCCTAACATGAAGATAATTGAAAGAGAACTTGTATAAAACATAGAGGGTGGTGCTTGGTGGGACAACAAGATGCAGGTACAGGTGATTGTGCTACTTTCTTTGTTTCAGACGAAGGTGGAATGGTCCTAGGAGTGGGAGTGAGCCTCGTCTCGGAAGTCGAACATGTGAGAGGTGGATGTCGGTGCTGATTTGGTCCTTGACTGCTCCCAAGACCTACCAGATGGAGCTGGGCGGCACCAAACAGACTCTCCTTACCTCTCTACGCCTTGCCCCTTTTCCAAACCCCCTCCTATCTGACTAGGTGTGTGGTCAGCAGATCAGCCGGTGAGATCTGGGTAGATCCAGCCTTTTCGCTAGCAAACATCAAAAGAACACATCTAATTAGATCTCAGAGAGTGAAAATATTAGAGGGGAAAAATGGCAGAACAAATCGAAATGGTGAGCAAGTAGAACATTCAAAGTGGACAAGGCCATCCTCCAAGGGTGTAGATAGGTGAACGCCACCACAGCGATGGCCAAGCACATCGACACTGTCGAGAAGTACGTCGAGAACATCTTACTTTGTAGGTTTTCGAACTGGTGCCTCGGCAAATTGCTGCATCCAAATCTAGATCATCACGAGATCGAAACATAAATTCAAAATTGGAATTCTTGATCACGGAGTTGGCAACAGAGTTTTGCAGAAGAATCGGTGGGAGTACTTGAACATGATGATGCTGCCGATGAAGGTGACCCAGAGGACCACGCCCGCGAGCTTGACGAGGGTGAGGGAGAGGGCAGCCGCGGAGGGGGAGGAGGGGAGCCGTCGGGGGCAGGAGCCAAGATATCAGGGACGAAGACGGGGAACGAGGGTTTCTAAAGATCTTTGGGGTTTTGGGATTTTTCATATGGGGATGGCAATCGATGTTTAGGGATTTGGGGTTCTCAGGTGGGGAGAAGATGGGAAATCATAGTTTTTTGTTAACTTACGGTTTTTCCGTATCTTCTCATTTACTTAAAAAATTGTCACGTTATAATTATACCAAGAGTGTATAAAATTAACATTTTAAAATAAAAATATAATTATTAACTTATTTACACTTACGAGATTCAAAATCATAAGTATGGACTGTAACTATAAACTAATTCTGTTGTAGTGAAAAGATGTATAATAGATGCTTTGTCATGAAAGAAATAGTCATAGTGGGGTACAGCTAACTAGTTTTAAGTTATATTAATGCAATGCTTTGTCATAAAAGAAATAGTCATTGTGGGTACAGCTAACTAGGTAGTTATCTATACTTCTTTTTACTGTGTAAAACCGACCTTAATTACCATCCGCCGAGTTTACCACTAATTCAATACCTAGCTACGTATAGCATGATAATATATGCAAATGGCATTTCATTTTCCACAGCTCGAAAGTAAATAAAAGAAATATCCAAGTAAAAAAAAAAGCATCAGAAATAGGCAATATAAAGGAATAAAGATGTTGACAAACACAATTACGCCATAGAAAGACACGCACGTACGCATCCAAAATCGCAGTACGTTATATATCCGACCAGTCACCAAAGAAATATTATCTCTTCACTCCAATCACACTTATACCAAGGGTGGTAATTAAGGTTCTGAGAAGCCCCATAGAAGAGGTAATGCGCCTGCGACCAGCCGCCGGAAGAACGTGTATTCCCCTCCCCCTCATGGGCAAGAGAAAAACCAATAGCAGCTCCATGCAGCTGCAGCACCGTACGTACATGGCAGAAACACCTGCCGCCATTATCTCCTTTCCTTATTACAACTAGGGAGGAGGAGTTAATGGGTTCGACTGCAGAAGCAAGACCAATAAGAGCTCAAAAACGTGCAATGGAAAGAATCTATATATATATAGAAGGAAGAGGAGGAGACGCGAAGAGTGCAGTGCCCAAATGATATGGATAGAATCTATCTTATATAGAAGGAAGAGGAAGAGACGCGTTTTCTCCGTCGGTGAATGAATCGGCCGGCATAAGGGCTTAAATGCGACGAACAGATCCACGCGCTTTATCCCTTTGCATGCATGTCTCCGGTCAGCTAGCTCTGCAAAAGTACCTGAGAAATGTTCTATAGTGGAGCGGCGTGGTCATGTGGTAACAGGGATTTTTCGGTAAATTTATTTTCTAAAATTGATAGAGTCTTCTAAGTTCGTATAACGAGAGGCATCTCCACTCTTATTTTTAGAGATGAGATCGTCGCAGTATATGTATTGAGGAGACTTCATTAATGTGAGAAGATTTTTTATGAAAAAAATCTCTCACACTCCTACCTCACCTCTTATGATCTAGTGTTGATGAAGTTCGCTCAATTTATGTACGGCGGGGATCTATACTTTTGTTCACAGAGATGAGATCTCCTCAATATAGAGGAGATCATTGATAAGAGACAGAATTTATGCGGAAAAGCTCTATCACACCCCACCCCATCAAACCTTTTATTGGCAAGAAAAGATTTTCCATAAAAAATTCTCCAATATTGATGGAGTCTCCTCTGTTCATATATTGAGGGATCTCCACTCTTGTTTTTTAGAGATGAGATTTTCGCAATACATGTAATGATGAAACTCTATCAGTGCACTCTACCCTTTATTGGTAAGGGGGGTTTTTCGCCAAAAATCTGATAAAGTACCTCAGTTCATTACTGAGGAGATCTCCCGCTTATTTTTAGAGATGGGTACTGAGGGACTCCATTATGAGAGAATTTTTTCGAAAAAGATCTCTCATACCCCCACCCCACCCTAACCCCTATTGATTAGAGAGGTTTTTCTACAAAATCCCTCTAATATTGAAGGAGTTCGCTCAGTTTATGTATTAAGTGTTGGGTTTACCTAATATTAGTGGTCCACTTGTATTGGCCGCACATCTTAAGACACACCATTAGGTCTAGTTAAGGAACATGTTATTGGGCTTAACCCATTAAGTGGCCCAATTGGATCTGTTATGGGTGGGATCCTGCTCAGGCCCATTGGGACTGGTCCCTCCTCTCTATAAATATGTGTGAGACTCCCCATCAGATCATACACACAACTACAGACACATAGAAAGAGGAAACCAGACAGAGAGCGCAGCGGGTTACGCGTCTCTCTTCCCGACGTCCGTACGTTGTTCGTCTACCGGCGTCGTCTTCCTCCTCGCACGTGGATGGCTTCCGCATCAGGTACACATCCCCAACATGTGGTATCAGAGCCCGTGTCCGATTCTCGGACTTTGTTTGTTTTTTCCGTTCGCGATTTTCTGCTGGGTCTGTATGGCGATGGCCGTTGCGGCGCAGGAGGGGAAGGGGGCTGCCGCCATTCTGTGTGACAGCAGCGTAGGAAACCCGGGGAAGCCGCCGTCGCATGCGGCGGTTCCTGGCCCCCCTCCACAGCCAGCGCGAACGGGCTCCTGCAGGTGGCGGATCGACGACTCTCTCCTCGCGAAGGCGCCGCTGGCGCCCTTCCGGCCGTCGAGGAGCCAAGGGGGTCATCGTCCGGGCTACCCACCCCATGCGCAGGGCGCGCGGGGGAGGGCGGCTGGCCGGCGCCGCGCAGGCTTGCCTGCCCATGCGCAGGGCGCAGCGGGGAGGGGCGGCTAGCCGGCTGCCGCGGCGGGCTGCCGGTCCGGCCTGCCCACTGCGCAGGAGAGGCCGCTGACACCACTGCTGTCCGCTGTGGCAGGAGTTAAAAAAAAAAATGGCGACGACGGCCCTGCCCTCGCCGGACGGCGTGTCTCTAGCCGGCGAGGGCGGCAGGGGCCACCGGCCTCTTCCTCCCCCATGGTGGCGCCGCCCCTTTTCCCCCTTGCGTTTAGGGTTTGGGGGAGGGGTTGCGATTGGGGAAGAAGACGGGGTTTTACCCACTTATCCCCAATTTTCCGTAATTAGTTTTATACCCCTGTTCCTTTAGTTATATACTCGGTTTCTTTAAGTTTATTGGATCCGATTTTAATGGGGTTTTAGTTTTTAGATATTGGTTATGGGTCGGATTTGGATATTGGGTTCATTTCAGAACCATTAAAGATCCATATCTGATACCATTAAGAACCGAATTTCCATTCTCATAATATCCATTAAGTATCCAGTATTGTTTTTATATCCTTTTAATTTGAACTGTTATGCAATAAGCTATTTCTGCAAAACAATGGATATAGAAGCAACTCTGGGGTTTGTTTGCAATCTGTGGTTATTTCTGCAAATAGAAAGGACATTTATGTAACAGCATGCTTAAACTTATGTTTTTACCCCTTTTAATTTAGTTTTAGCATGTAAAGCTTGTTTATGGACTGATAATTATTGCAATAATCATTAGAGGTATTTCTTTTGAGTTTTAACCTCATTACAGTTTTATTTATGCATGAATATCTCTATTTTCAGATTGCAATAATTATTGTATTTATGTCCTTTTGCTCATATTAAGAGTTACATTGATATTATTATGAGTTTTGGCGATAATTTTGTCTTCTAAATGATTAGATAGATCACCAAAGTGGCACTAATCTAAGAATGATAAAAATGTAAGCTCTCACCTTGCACTTTCTTCACACTTGCACAATAGGTACCTATTTCTTGGCTTGGATGAACTCTCTGTCGGATATTCCTTCTGCCGGACTAGTGACTCCTTGTGCAAGACCTCCATAAGTCTCCTCTGCCATGGATTCCCACATGACCGACGAGCAGGTTGTACCATGAAGTTCTCCGGTGTTAGTGTGCACTCATATAAGTTTGATAGTATCAATGATGAGCATTATAGGTTGTTTGTGTGTCATTTTAATTAGTGGGGAGGATATATCTGCATCCCGAATGTATAAGTAGATCACCAAAGTGGCCTTATGCATGAAGGATAATGAATTATTCTCATTAAGAAATTAAATAACATCAAACTTTGTGTTCTTGGCTTGAATGTGAAATTGAACTCCCAAAGGAGTATTTTATTTTCATGCCATGAATATGGTAGAATAGAATTTGTGTGCACGGAGACTATTGAGAGTATGTACCCAAAGGTACTCTCTCTTTACATCAATTGTATATAAATTTTAGTTCTATCACTTAGTTATTTTCTTGGGGAGGTTGTCCACTAGCATGTTGTAATTACCGCCCAAAGGAGGAATTATAATGATGCATCAGGACAACTAGTTAAAGTAATTCATTAAGTTGTTAGAATTACTTTATTCAGTTCACTGTCTCAAAAACTTGCTATTCAGTCATCATTTATATGTGAGCATTTGGTTATTTTCAGGTTCTTCTCCGTGTTTGCCCCTTTCACTGGTCAAGTACCGTATCTCAATGGGACAAATTTTACTGAATGGAAACAAAGGTAATGTTTGCATTAGGTGCATGGACTTAGATTTAGCATTATGTGAGGATAAGCCTGCTGCTATTACAGCTGCAAGCACTCAGGAACAGAAGACTCATTTTGAAAAATGGGAAAGGTCCAACCGCTTATGCCTTCTGTTTCTTCAGGGACATGTGGGGCAAGCAAGGAAAAATTTAAAAGTTCAGATAAAGCTAAAGCCAGCACTCTGATGGCTAAGCTTTCCTCAATGAAATACACTAGCGGTGGTAGCATTAGGGAACATATCATGATGATGAGAGATATTGCAGCACAACTCAATGTCATGGAGGTTACCATTTCAGACACTTTCCTAGTCCATTTCATCTTAAACTCTCTGCCAAATGAATATGAGGCATTCAAGATCTCCTATAACACACATCAGGCTAAGTGGTCTGTCATGAAATTATGACCATGCGTGTTCAGGAGGAGGAGAGGTTAAGAGGAGAAAGAAACAATACAGTCATGTTTACTTCTCATAAAGCTACTGGATTAGGAAAGAAGAATGGTGTCTAGAAAAAGGGCAAGAAGAAGAACAAGTCGAAAGGCAAAATTGACAAGTGCTTCTTCTGCAAACAACCTGGACATGTTAAGAAAGACTGTCTGAAAAGGAAGCATGATTTGAAAAGAAAGGTAATTTTCATCTCTTATGTTTGTTATGAGTCTAATTTAGTAAATGTTCCTAAAGATACATGGTGGATTGACTCAGGTTCTACTGTGCATGTTGCCACTTCTATGCAGGGATTTCTTTCCCAAAGGCCTCCGAATGAGGGTGAGCGAAGCATCTTCTCAAGAAATAAGACGCGCTCACAAGTCAAGGCCATAGGGATTTATAGGATTATTTTGGGATCATGATTTGTTCTAGATTTGAAAGACACTTTTATGTACCATCTTTTAGTAGAATTTGGTTTCAGTATCAAAACTTGATTCAGAAGGTTTCATATATTCTTGGAAACTCTTCATTTTAATAAAAGATTATGTTGTTATTGGTATTGGTTCTTTATCTGATGGTTTATATAATTGTGTCTTGGCAATGTAAATGAACAATCTCATCATATCTTGCATACTTCATGTTGGCAACAAGCGTGTAGAGTTAATGAAAACTCATCTATGTTGTGGCATAGAAGATTGGTCATATCTCCATTAAGAGACTTAAGAGGTTAGTGGGAGAAGAGTACTCCTACTCAGATTTCACTGACTTTGAGACATGTGTTGATTGCATAAAAAGAAAGTCAACACACACACGCTTAATAAGGATGCCACTAGGAGTTCCTCAAGTACTTGAATAATTCATACTGATATATGTGGTCCCTTTCCACCCTGTTTGTCTGGCGAAAGGTACTTTGCCACCTTTATAGTGACTATTCTAGATTCATGTATCTCTATTTACTTCTTGAAAAGACAGATGTCTTCATGCCTTTAAGGGTTTTAAGAAGGAGTGGAGAATAATCAGGAAAAGTAATCAAAATAGTCAGCTCTGATAGAGGTGGTGAGTATTATGGTAGGTACACTGAGATGGACAAGACTCGGACCATTAGCATTTTCCTTACGGAGGAGGGTATTATACCACAATATACTACCCCTGGCAGTCATATCAGAATGGAGTTGCAGAGAAAGAAGGCGAACGCTTAAAGAAATGGTCAAGACGATGTTAAGTCATTCTACCTTACCCTTGTCTTTGTGGGGGAGGCCATTAGACAGCTGCACACATTGTGAACAAGGTTCCTACGAAGGCTGCACCTAAGACTCCTTTTGAGCTATGGTGTGGTAGGAAACCTTTAGTAAGCTACATGCGCACATGGGGGTGTCCAGCTGAGGCCAGACCATACAATCCATAAGAGAAAACTTTTGATCTTAGAACAACTAGTGGATCTTCATTGGTTTATCCAAAGAGATCAAAGGGGTATAGGTTTATTGTCCATCACATGTCCCATCATATAGAGACAGATAAGGCAAGATTTCTTGAGATGTGAGTCAGTGGGAGTGGACCTTCTCGAGAGATTTCTTTTGAGGAGTTACAGATCAGGCTGATATACCTGTAGCAACTGACAACTTTGTTCCCATGTTCTTCCTCAGAATGACATTGTTGGGGAACAAGAAGTTGTAGGTTCCACCTCAAGTGACTCCACAACCAGTAGATATCGCACATGTTGACCAACCACCTCCCTCAGGTGGATCAGGGGCCAACCATACATCTATCTCAGAGAGTCAAGAACCTACCATATCTGATGAGTTTTTAGTGTACCTACAGGAAGATGTTTAGACATGGGTGATATTGATGATCCAGTGACTTTTCACAAGCCATGGAGAGTGAAAAATCCACCTATTGGTTGATGCCATTAAGGAAGAGCTTGACTCAATGGCTAAAATCAAGTCTGGGAAGTCGTCAACTTACCAAAAGGGTCCAAACTTGTTGATGCAAATGGGTATTCAAAACTAAAGTGGACTCTAAAGGTAAAGTTGAGCGATATAAGGCCAGATTGTGGCTAAGGGTTTCACTCAAAGGGAATGTATTGACTAGATGAGACTTTCTCTCCTGTTTCTAAGAGCTCTCATTCAGGATAGTCATGGCCTTGGTGGCTTATTTAGATTTAGAGTTGCACCAAATGGATGTGAAAACGACATTTCTTAACGGGGACCTAGATAAAGAAGTGTATATGGAACAACCTCACAGGTTTCATGTTGAGGGAAAGAACACTTGGTATGCAAATTAAGAAATCCATCTATGGACTTAAGTAAGCCTCCCGTCAATAGTTCATAAGTTTAGTGAGATCATACTGTCCTTGGGTTTAAGGAAAATATTATTGATGAATGTTTATACCTAAAGGTCAGTGGGATAGTTCATTATCTTACTTTTGTATGTAGATGACATCTGCTTGCCATAGTGATCTTGGTTTATTACATGAAACAAAAACTTTTCTTTCTGAAAACTTTGAGATGAAAAGATTTAGGTGAAGCTCAATATGTGTTGGGCATTGAGATCACCAGGGATAGACCATTTGGCACTTTAGGTCTTTCCCAAAAGGTTTATATCTCAAAGGTCTTAAAAAGGTTTAACATGCAGTCCTGCGCACCCGATAAAGTACCCATTGTTAAAGGTGATAAATTTAGTAAATTACAGTGTCCCAAGAATGACTTAGAAATGAGACAATGGATATATGCTCACATATAGAAGGTTAGATCAGTGGAGGTCATTGCATACTCTGATGCTGAATTTGGTGGCTGCCTTGACAAGAGAAAGTCCACGTCAGGCTATGTGTTCCTCTTAGCAGGGGAGCCATTACCAGATGCAGTGAAAAGTAGAGTGTTGCAGTGACTTCCATTATGATAGCTGAGTTTAGTGCTCGTTTTAAGACTAGTGGTCAGGCCCATTCAGTTGCGGAATTTGTTCACAGGTCTACCATTATGGATTTATCTCATGACCTATCAAGATTTACTGTGACAATTCCGCTGTAGTTTTATTCTCTAAGAACAATACAACATCCAAGGTGGTAGAGTCTTGGATATAAAGTATTTTGCTCTTGAGAAGAGTGAGGAACCCTAAAGTGTTTATAGAACATATGGAGACAGATCTTATGATGCTGACCCTCTCAATAAAGACTACTTGCTAGTATTTTTTTGTAGTCATGTGGTTCGGATGGGTCTTGTCAGCTCTGTCAATATGTTATGACACTTTCAGTTGACATTATGTTGTTATTTGATCACATCAATTCATGATTCTTCCATTTTTTCCTCGCCTATTCCATTTACTTGTTTCTACATGTTGGTTATGGTTTGACAGAATACATACTTAAGTGGTGACCAGCAGATAAACATTAGTTTGAGTTTACTATAATTTCAAGTTTGATGTTTAATTGTAGTGAGTTGGTGACATTGTGGTACATGAAGGTGGTGTGTAATTTTGAATGCATTTACCGCCATGACCCATGTCATTTGATTTACTATTTGGAACTCTTCAGGTTCCATTAATTGGAGTGGTGTGGGTTTTGGTTTTATCATCATGCGCACATGTACCGTGTTTTTTCCTTCAGTGCAAGCAAGACATCAAATCTTCAGAGTCCTTTTAAACTATATTAGTCTATATTATATGTATGTTTTCAAAGGAAGATTTGATTTACTTGTGACAATTTGGACCAAGTGGGAGAATGTGGGGTTTTACCTAATATTAGTGGTCCACTTGTATTGGGCCACACATCTTAAGACACACCATTAGTCCAGTTAAAGGAATATGTTATTGGGCTTAACCCATTAAGTGTCCAATTGGATCCTGTTATGGGTGGGATCCTGCTCAGGCCCATTGGGACTGGTCCCTCCTCTCTATAAAATATGGTGAGACTCCCCATCAGGTCATACACCACTACAGACACATAGAGAGGAAACCAGACAGAGAGCGCAGCGGTTACGCGCGTCTCTCTTCCCGACGTCCGTACATTGTTCGTCTACCGGCGTCGTCTTCCTCCTCGCACGTGGGATGGCTTCCGCATAGGTACACATCCCCAACATTAAGGGATCTCCACTCTTATTTTTAGATATTAGATCTCCGGAGACTCCATCAGTGAGAGAGATTTTTTGTGTGTAAAGTCCCTCTCACACCCCCCCCACCCACACCCCACCCCCAAAACCCCTATTTGAGCTTTTCAATTCATATACTGAGGGGATTCACACTCTTATTTTTAAAGATGTGATCCCCTCAACACATGTACTGAGATGACTCTATCAGTATGAGAAAAATTTTTATGAAAAAATTATTTCACAGCCCCATCCCTTATTGATAAGAGGGGTTTTTTTTTGCAAAAAAATTCTCTAATACCGATGGAGTCTTCTCAGTTCATATACTGAGGGAATCTTCACTCTTGTTCTTAGAGATGAGATCCTCTCAATATATATATATATACCGAGGGGACTCTATCAGTGTGAAGTTTTTTTTTTTGCAGAAAATCCTCTGTCACCCCCACCCCCACTCCACTTTCTATTGACAAGAGGAGTTTTTTCGTTAAAAAACTTCTCTAACATTGATGCAGTCTCTTCAATTTATATATTGAAGAGATCCCACTCTTATTATTGGATACCTGCGGCCAGGCATTGGCGACCGAACAAATTCCATGGGGGATCCATCCAACTATGAGTTGCCCGTCGTGAATGATTTGTATCTCAGAGATCTAAAGCCTTACTGCTAAGCTTCATTCAATCTTTTTAGTAGAAGTATATCGACTATACCTTAATATGATAGTTTATTGAATGGCATGCATCACAGCGGTCCAAAAAACCTGAATTCCAGGAAAATATTATTATTCAACTCTGCGCATGATTAGTCTGGTGCTCCAAACTCATTCCGGGTACGTAATATAATCCTCAGAGAGTAGGAATATTTCTGGAAAATGGCCTCCACTGTACGCAGTATGCTACTGCCCCCAGCAATTTCTACCTTACCCCCTTGTGATACGAGCTGTTAAATTTTTTTTGCCATCCCGAATTCCTTATATACTCATTCCTGGTTTTAGCCGTCCAACATGAAATAAAGACCGTTCAAAAAGCGGAGTATACGTAGTTTCTAAGTTAATTTGAGACGGACCGAGTTTAAGTTTGCTGTTATTTGGGAGGTTGATGAAAAGATTGGATGAAAGAGTACTGCGGTAAAAGAATTGTATAACATCATATATATATCTTTTCAACTCAAAATTTATACTTAAACAAAGATCATCAGAAAACCCACTTGGCTGCCAACCTAACGAAGAGTACATCACGATGAATTCGTATTTTTTTGATCACTTTGACTTCAAAGAGCCATCGAAATAATTAATCACACTGATTGGTTAACCATATTATGCATATCATAAGCTTCCTAAACCTTTTTATCTTCTTATTCCCCCTCCGTTCTTGCCCGATACTAGCGAAGCATTAAATTATGAGAATTTAGTCCGAAGAAAACTTTAAAGTATCAAATGGGCCGGGATACTCTGACTTTAAAAGGTCTAGAAAGACACTTTTTGAACATCATATCTGCAAGAGTCAAATTAACGACAATGCCCTCGCATGTTTTTAGAATTCCTTAAAATAAATAGAGTATGTAATTAATATTATTTTAACATAAAATATTTAAAAGAACACATTACGTATTATCATGAATTTTGTTTATTCATTAAGCCAACCCACATCGTCGGCATATAATTGTCAGCTTCCGCTACGTACGCCATCCATGCACGAAAAACCTAGTGGAGCGTGAGCTATATATCGTATATGACAAATGACATATATATCTCTTTCTTTTCATATTATCTTACTCAATTGTATTTTGATTCTGGCCTGCCAATATATATAACAATCATGACTCTTCTTTTATTATAAAAATTCAATTGATCAACAAACGAGTTTAGTTCAACTAGCCTATATATGGTACGTAGGGGGATCAAGTGGTTGATGCCATTCAATGTTTTTTCTCTTCATGAAGATTACCTACTTAGATGAATTGCATTTTTATTTCTCTCATTCTTAAGTAAGATAATGCTGACTCTCTAGATCAGTACACACCAATTTCTCTTCATAATTTATTTATAAAGTCATTTAAAAAGTAATGACAAATACAATGCTTATATATTGCTAAAGTTCATTAGTGTTAACCAAGTAGCTTTATTAAAGACAGAAACATTCATCATAATGTTTTACTGGTCAATGACATTGTGAAAGATTTACACTCACCTAAACGAGGGAGAAGAATATGTTTCAGGGTTGATCTAATTAAAGAAGGCATTTGACTTTGTCTATCGGAATTGTCGATGGAGGGCATGCATGGGTTTTTCAGAGATTTGGATTTCTTAGATTCGGGTATGCATTGATAGTTCGTTGTTTACAGTTCTCTTAATGGATCTCCCATTGCGTTTTTTTCGTAGTACCAGTGGGATCAGGCAAGATCCACTTTCCCCCTACTCAATTGTTTACAATTGTTATGGACGGTCTATCTTGCATTTTGATTTAGACAGTTCAACGAGCAGGTGATATAAGAAATTTTCACATTATTTTTGTGTTGTAAGTGGGTTTTTTTTGGAGTTTCTACGTTAGTGGGAATCATATAACCCACTAACCCCACGAAGACCTGCCGTAAGACCCACATGAAAGTGGGATCCGAGTTAAAATCACCACGGTGTATGCCAATTTTTGGTGAAGTAAACCTTTCGCGGAGGTATAATTCGCGAGGATGTGGTTGTCTGGTTTTTCTATTTTATTTCTGAAAGATGTTCTTGCGAACGTGCTGCGGCGGCGGTGGGGAGTTTTCACTAAACTTTTTTTTTCCTTCGCGATCAGTTCGTAAAGATTGTGGGTGTTGCTATCGAGGTTTTATAAAGTTATTTAAGGAGCACCGTTTTAGAGGAAGATTGAGTGGTGCGGAGGATTTTGTTTGGAAAAGATCACGATATTGGTGTAATTTTTCACTTTGTATTTTTTCTACATGAAGTTTTTATATTTTTCTGGTAGATATAAAAAGATATATCATTTTTTGAACCACTTAAATTTTGTTGTCTCTTCTTGTAATATGTTTGTCGATTTTATCGCAGAATATTCTCATTCGTTCTCAACCCACGCATCCTTTGTTGATTCACACGTTTATAAGTCTATATTATTATGAATATTATTATCCCACTGATACAACATTTTTGCTGATGATGTGTTCTTTTTCTGGAGGATGATCTTAGATCCATTTCTATTGTTGATGATTTGTAACAAACCATATGTGAATAGTGCTAAAGTTGACTATATATTGGTGCAACTATTCATTTCTTGGATATGCTGAGAGACAGATTAAATATTGTGTAAGGGGAACTTCCAAAACCCCGTATTTGGGCATTCCATTGATATCTACCTCACTGATGGAACATTGTTTTCCTATTATGGAGAAAATTGGAAGAAGAATTAATTCTTGGAAGAATAGACCATTATCTAATAAAGGCTGGGAGATGAGAACTTTTGTTAAATCAATCTTGAGTTAATATTCATTGTACATACACTCTACAGTAGCCCTGTCAATGGGTCGGATCCGGGTCGAATCCTTTGAGATCTGGATCCGGATCCGAAATTCTGGTCGATCTCGGATTCAGGTCGGATCAAAACCCGAAATGGAAGTTCGGATTCGGGTCGGCATCCGAATCTGCCTCCGAGCAGAGCACTTCAGTTCTCCTCCTGGAGCTAGCCTGTGAGGCGGTTTCTCATGACCAACAAGCAGGCTGGGAGGATACTTCTGCGGCTTGTGCTCAGGGATCGGTGGAGTCGTCGCCCTCCGCGGCCATGTCCACTAGGGCTGCCAATGGATATCCGATTTCCGACTTTCCGATCCGTTTCCGACCTTTCCGTATCCGTTTTTCCGTTTTCGATTATTTTCCGATTTTTCGTTTCCGTTTCCGATAAGATATATTTGTATTTTATTTACAAAATATATACTCTTAAAATCTTATTTCTTAATATTAAAAACTTTAGACTATGTTTTTAGCTTCTCTTTAATTTGTAAATAGAATATAATTAACTTATCTCTCTCGTAATATGTATTATACATATTATTATCAAAGACATCTCTTTTATCATTGGTTCTAATACTATACATCTACCATTTGATCGTACAAAATGTTTCCGATTAATTTCTGTTTCTGACCGTTTCCGATTTTCTTATAGGAAATGGATGCGGAAAGTACCATTTCCGATTCGGACTCCGACCCGTTGGCAGCCCTAATGCCCACTATAATCTGATCTCTCTTCGTAGGAGCCGCCAGAGAAGTCTGATGTTTCCCCGATCCGTGTGCGCAGGTTGCAGTCGGGGATCGTCTTCGTCGTCGTCGTCGTCTTCTTCTTCGGATGACAACCGGGAGCCGGCGGTGGTGTCCGACTGGCGCTCCTTCCGTGCGAGGCTGGTCGCCGCCGAACGCGCCGCGGTGAGGGCGGAGGTCGCGGATGAGATCGAAGAAACCCCCGCGGTGCTGGCTCCACTCGGGGACAAGTGGGCCCACACCCTGCACGAGCCGGAGAAGGGATGCCTCCTGATCGCCACCGAGAGGCTCGACGGCGTCCACATCTTCGAGCGGACCGTGATCCTCCTGCTCTCCGCCGGGCCCGCGGGGCCCACGGGTGTGATCCTGAACCGGCCGTCGCTGATGTCGATCAAGGAGACGAGGTCGGTGGCGCTGGACGTGGAGGGCACCTTCACGGAGGGGCCGCTATTCTTCGGGGGTCCGCTGGAGGAGGGGGTCTTCCTGGTCAGCCCTGGCGAGGGGGCGAGGGCGGTGGAGGAGGGGGTGGGCGGGGTTCGAGGAGGTGATGGAGGGGGTGTACTACGGGACGAAGGAGAGCGTGGGGTGCGCGGCGGAGATGGTGAAGAGGGGTGTCGTGGGGGGGGGGGAGACTTCCGGTTCTTCTTCCTCTGCTCGCGACCAAGCGCCCACCGCGCCCAGCACCATCGAGACCCCAACTGTGCACCCCAGCCTCGCTAACCATCCACGAATGCCACCACTGCCCAATCTCGCTGCCATGGAAGATCTGCAGCTTTCTTCTCTTCCTCGTGCCACTGCACGTCACCATCTTGAACTCGCCTTGCTCGACCGGCTCTTCTTCCCTCGGCAGATCCACTCAGTCAATTCACCAGAGGTAGACTTCCGGCCTCGCCATCGCCGCCAATCTCGCCATCTGGACGCGTGGGTGGGGTGGTCGCAGGGCACAGCGGAAGAGGTTCCCAGATCGGGTTTTCGGCGCCCCGAAACACAAAGATTTCGGAGCAGAGATGCTTGCCCCGAATCCTTGCCCCGGATGTAGAGAAAGGGCCAGTTTGATAGAGGGGTACCCCTGGTTAAATCAGGGGTAACGAGGGTACTCTTGGTTAAAATTATTTTTTGAGTTTGGCAGGGATGAGTGGACTAACGGGAGTACTCTTGGTTACCCCTATTTTTTTGTGGGTAACTATACCCCTCCTCAAAAGGTAAGGTAGAGGGTGGATATTTTTTTTATTTTTCAAAATTTTTTTAAAAAATTATCATTAAATTGTAAATAATATTTTATTATAGATCTCTTAAAATTATAACTTTTTACATTCTCTTAATAAAGATAAATAAAGTCAAAACATATAGTTGACTAAAAAAAATAAAAAATAACCATGGGTAATTTAACCGACCATCCAAAGTGGTTTTCTAGAAAAAGGTGGGTTAGCCCACTCATGGGTAATTTATTCATGGGTAAACTAACCTCTTGTCAACCAGTCCGTATATTTCGGGTCAAAAGATATGATCCGAATCCGATTTGATTTTCGGATTCGAATCGGATTTCGGATCTTTTAGATCCATTTGACAGGCCTACTCTACAGCTTTCACACTTCCAGTGGGTTTGATAGATGAAGTTGAGAATATTCTTAACAAGCTTTTATGGGAAGGTAACTCGAATGAGATGGCTATTTATATGGTTAGATGAGATCATGTATGTCCGCCCAAGTAAGTCTCACTTAATCAAATTGTTTTGGGATTTGTTGCACAAGCAGGACTTTTTGTGTCCACTAAGGCAAGGTATTTGAAATACTCTTATATTTTGTGCATTCAGTATAAGTCCTATCATTGTGCAACAATGAAAGCATTACTAGAAACAAAAGATGGGATGCATGGTTAACTATATATATCCAAATATATATGGGATGCCAAATAAGTCTTTGGTAGGACCCGTGGGTAATAGACACACTATCTATCATATGTATGACGATATAATATTCGTTCTAAGTTGAGAGTTTCAAAACATATGAAAGTTTTACATCTTAATCAAAATGGCGAGTGGGCACTTCCCAATATAATTAAAAGGAGACCTTCAGCTAGCCGATCTGCAGTCAATATGGACCTATATATGTACTATCGAGATAAAAGAAATGATGCAAATGATAAGATTCTTTGGAATCATAGGGGAAGATTTTCAGCTCGTTCAGCTTGGAATGAGCTAGATAAGATCATATATAATCATCTCCTTTTTCTTATTACTCGTGGGTCTGAACAAGACCAACATCGCAACGTATTTCTTTATGTATTTAGCAAGTAGCCCTACAACGTACGGTTGCCAACTCAAGATTTGCTTAGAAGATGGAGATTTCACTTGACAAATAGATATAAAAAGGGGATGAAGAATAAATTAATCATTTATTCTTTCATCATCCTTATTCTCAAGAGCTGTACGTGGCGGAATTATGGACAGATTTGATCTTTTGAGAATGTACGTAACATTCTTTTTATAGGCAACCCCCAAAACCCCAAAATATCCTTACACTAGTTGAAAACCCGTGCGATGCACGGTAGTTGTTTATAAAATAATAAGATAAATAAAAAATATTATTATAAAAGTATATAATTTTTATTACAAAAATTTTGTTAAACTAAACAGGAAAAGTTTGTTCTTAAAACAAAGGAAGATGGACTGCACGAAGGTAGGTTTAAAATTGAATTTTTTCTAAAAAGTTATGGTCTGCTCGGTTTAGAAAGATTTTTTAGATGGTGAGTATCTTACCTTGTTTAGAAAGATTTCTTCGTTGATTTAGGTGACAATTAATGTTTGAGACTTGCCTTACGAGAATTGTGTTAAAGTTGATAGATTTATTATTTTATGTTAGCTGCTATATGTTAGGACTAGTATTATTATAAAAGTATATAATTTTTATTACAAAAATTTTGTTAAACTAAACAGGGAAAGTTTGTTCTTAAAACAAAGGAAGGTGGACTGCACGAAGGTAGGCTTAAAATTGAATTTTTTCTAAAAAGTTATGGTCTGCTCGGTTTAGAAAGATTTTTTAGATGGTGAGTATCTTACCTTGTTTAGAAAGATTTCTTCGTTGATTTAGGTGACAATTAATGTTTGAGACTTGCCTTACGGGAGTTGTGTTATAGTCGATAGATTATTATTTTATGTTAGCTGCTATATGTTAGGACTACTATTATTTAAAAGTATATAATTTTTATTACAAAAATTTTGTTAAACTAAACAGGGAATGTTTGTTCTTAAAACAAAGGAAGGTGGACTGCACGAAGGTAGGCTTAAAATTGAATTTTTTCTAAAAAGTTATGATCTGCTCGGTTTAGCAAGATTTTTTAGATGGTGAGTATCTTACCTTATTTAGAAAGATTTTTTCGTTGATTTAGGTGACAATTAATATTTGAGACTTACCTTATGGGAGGTGTGTTAAAGTTGATAGATTTATTATTTTATGTTAGCTGCTATATGTTAGGATTTGTTTACCCAGATTTTGCTTAACCATATTTAGCTGCGAGATAGATAGATTTAGTGGGGAGGTTTAGGCGGGAAAACTCTGCTTCTCGTGTTGCCAAGTGGCTGCTTCAGAACTGAGTTTTATTAGAATAGTATAGATGAGAAAATTATAATGACAGGCAAAAGACTCATAAAAGGTGTCACCATATGGACAGAATTTGCAAGAATCACTACTATACTGCTGCTACAAAGATGTCTTCTAAATTTTGAGTCACAACTCAACAATATTGATCCCACTCTAAAGAGGGAACTTAGTATGCTGAATGCCAACTTTCCAAATGATATACTCTTACTAAATTAGGAAGATTGGTTTGGAGATTAATTTTTGGCATCTGGCGGCTTTGGCGTGAGAAGGATGCAAGAGTTAATTGACTATGAAACAACATGAAGTACTGTTCATGTCTTACTTCATATTCCGAAGTGTCCGGAGAATTTTAAATCAAAATAGTGGTCCTTTATTTATTCGTTTCATTGCATAAATCTTTTTCCTTACATAAATGCGCTGTATTAAGAAAATCATACGGAAGAAGTAAGAACTGTTTTTAACATTACAAAGTTAATTCCCAAAGGAATAACAAGAATTGCGACGTTAAAAAGAATAGAATCATAAAAGGAGCTGAGAACAAGAGATTCTGGTTCTGGTATATTTATAAGACACTTCCGGTACGTATGGGCTCTTTCGGCTTTCCTTAATTAAACGAACTGGTTTTCGGACGCAAAGGTCTCTCCGGACCTCCAAGTGGAAGGGACGACGCCGGCGAAGTCGAGGGTCTTGCCGTCGGTCAGGGTGAGCCGGAAGGAGAGTCCCTGGTTGCGGAGGTCCAGGTCGGTCTGCCAGTTGACCCCCCAGTTCCTGTGCATGGCCGCCCACGCCGGCGACCTGGACCCCCTCACCCATGCGGCCTTGACGGCGCCGCTGCCTCCCACGTTGGTGAACATCACCAGGTAGAAGTTGCCCTGACCCTTCAATGTGAACCTCACCCCGCCAGATCTTCTGCACGCAACCCTTTATATCCACAAGCAAAAGGAAGAGATGACAAGTTAGCCAGAGTGATCAATCATGCGAGAACTGATCTGAAACTTGCAGAATGGGGATCTGCTCAGGTTCCCAGGGGATCCCAAATTATCCAAATAATGATCCAGAAACATATAAAGAGAGGAGAGAGACCGCTTTGCTAGCTGTTATATGTATACTGGCCAGTTATTTAGTAGTTACCTGCGGTAGAGGACGGGGACGATGCCCTCACTGCCGAGGAGGGCGATGTGGGAGAAGGCCGGGAGGGACATGTCGAAGTGGGGGCGCGGGGGGTCGCACCAACCGCCATTGTTGTTGGGAGGGCAGAAGTTGGTGGCAGTGACGGTGACTGCACCGCGCCGGAGGCACCACCGGGGGTCCGCCTCGGCATCGCACATCACCTGGAAGCAGGCCCCACAGGCCTCGCCTCCCCCGAACAGGGCGCCGCTCAGGGCGGCAGTGTCGACGCCGAAGCCGGCGTGGAAGGTGTTGTCGTAGCCGCACGCCCCTCCTGCACCGGCCGCCACCATGTCAAGTGCATGCAACACGTATAATTAGTGATCAATTGGAAGGTACGCAGAGTCTGGTTTCTCTCGATGGATGGGAGGATTGAATTTAGTCAGTATTATAAGGAAAAGTATAAAAAAAATTTCAAAACTTTTCATATTTCGATTTAAATTTTTTCATAAAATAAAGCAGTCCTACCACTTTTTCCTTTAATATTCACTAAGTCCTATCTAAGCTTCGATTAGTGCGGAAAAGGGAGAATGGTAAGGAGACGGGTGAAAGACATTATAATTTGCATTTGCTAAGATTATACTCAAAATTATACATGTAATCGTTGCAAGATTTATGTATATTTAATTTATAAAGTAGTCATTGTGTTGTGGTCTTTAAGATGACCATAAGATGTGATTCTTCGATGCTAAAAAAATCACGAAACCGAGCTGGGTCCGGTAGAGAGCGATACGGGTCTGCATATCTTTTGATAATTAATCAAAACTGTAATTATTGTCAGAAAAGGTTCAACAGTGAATTGTAATTTTAATCTATTATTGGAGGCTAGGTGCATGGGATATCAAACTGCCTCAAGAATTAATAGCATTTTGTCACAATAAGATTACCCTCCTCTAATTCGACAAGTAAATAACATTCTTATTATCAACATCATTAGAATCTTATCTCATTATTTGAGATTGATTATATGAATTTTTTTTCGTAATTTTTTTAAATATTATAATCATATTTAAATTTAAGAAGTTCAAGTAATTCTTAATAACATTACACCATCATCTCATTTGAGACTCTCCTCTAAGTCTTTTATTGACAAATACCATTCATATATACTTGCAGAAACTTGTGGAAGAGAAATCTCAGCTAAATTTACCCATGCTTACCAAGGGAGGTGGGATTCTGAGAAGTGCCGTAGAAGGTGGCGTGCCCCTGCGACCAACCGCCGGGAATGCAGTGTATTCCCTGCAGCCACCCCACGGCGAGGATCGACAGAACCAACACTGCTACGCCACCTGCCACTGCCATTACCTCCCTTTCCGCTCACTCGAGCTCGTCGTAAGATCGAAGAACGGGTATCTCCGGTGACTGAAGCAATAAGCGAAAGAGCGCTCAGCTGTACTGAGTGTGGAGGAGGTTTGAGGAGGAGATGGGACAAGAAGTGCCGGAGCCAGATGGGTTCTTTATAAGGGATCGAGCATATGGGAAGACGAGGAGGACGACGACAAGTGCATGGTGGTGATCGATGGAGATGGGACGCGTTTTCCCTGACGGTGTTTAACGCCGGAAGGGAAATAAATGCCATGTTACAGACCGACGCGGTTTGATTTCGCTGGTTCCTCTCCAAAGTACGCGAAATAGTGGTACGGCACGTCCTTCGTTGCTCTGCTGGAGAGGAGGAGGAGGAGAATATGTGTGCATGCTGCTGCATGTGGGATGTCTCCCCCGAGCATATATAATTCCACGTTGCCATGGGCGGTGTGTGACGATCGGCATGCAGTGACGGTGGCTGCGGCATAATGCAGCCAATTCTGACCTGCACAGGTACTTTTGTCGACTGTGACGGCGAGGGGGGGAAGATATAAAATAATATTCTAGATATCGTCTCAAAATAAAAAGGAAAAGAATTTTGCATAAATACGCTTCTTAAATAAAATCCCTCGAGATGTCTAGTGCATGTGCTCATACTTGCAGTAAATCCTAAACCTTAAATTAAATGCTTAGGCTCAATTTGACAAAATTTACCCTAACCTCGAAGATTAATTGCTATCCTACTTCCCAAAATCAAAAAATAATTTTACCCCCACGTAACCCGGCGGCTACCCTTATCAAATTGGGCATTTTGAACATCTCTCCAAGAGAGGTACACAGACAAAACACAAAAGTAGAGAGGCAGACTTCGTGCAATATTTATTTAAGAGTGATATTTATACCCTCAAAAAGAAAAAAAAATCCAGCTGGCAAATATATTTGTTAGTGGCTAAGGACATGCTCGGTTGTCATGAGTTGATTTTAGACTCATTCAAATCATGTCGATAACTATCGTTGAAGAACTTAGATGCATGTTCCTAGCTCCCATTCTTCACAGCGGGCCAAGGTTGGTGAAATTTCTCGGAAGGTCATTGTAGCTATCAAAAAGTGGTTGGATGTGAAGGGCCTACAAGAATGAAAGAGAACATCAGATGATCCTGATTTTTTAAATTGGGAGAGAACTTTTCGATGCCTAACTCAATACTCGCTTCATAGAAAAGTCTTGAGGATTTTGAGTAGAAGAGTTTGACTACCTGATTTTGAGGTTTAGATCTTATTATATAACTCGTGTTTGGACAGTTCAACCATACCAACAAGCTATAACGGTCTATTGAGGGCAGTGATTAAGGCCCTGATAAAGAAGTGTTGGAGAGATCGTGGTGTGAAAATCGATTGAATCTTGAGGAGTGAGCTCATCAAATTTTTGTTATGAGGAGTTACACACCTCTAGAGGGTGTAGATAGTGGCATGATAAAGTACTCGCGAATGTGATCAGTGGATGTTCGGTGGGAGGAGCTCACATGTCTGGAGACAGTTGGCAGAGTCCACTCTTACGTGCTCGAGCAGGTAAGTGCTCAATGTTGGGGGACATCTGACAAGACTCGTGCTCATTTGCTCGGGTAAGTGTCTGCCCAAAGGCTCTCGAAATGTCCAGAGACACATAGAAGGTGAGTAAATAGACAAGATGCCTTAACGGGCCGCATTGGGCCTATGCGCGTGGGGAGCTGGAGACCACCTCCTTATTCATCTTGTAATCCTCATCTGCGGCCCAAGCTAGCTATTCTTAATGGGCCGTGGCGCACAAGTCACTGTCACCGCGTGGAGCCCATGAGGGGACACACACAGAGGCTGCGGCCGAGAAGGGAAATATGCATTTGTGTGTTGTGTGTGTCCGCGACCGTTGCATGTGCGAGGATTACCTTCTGTCCTGCGGCGGTGCCCGTTATGCGTCCCCTGGCCTTTTTCTTACCTGTTCCGTTCTATGTTTCAATCTTTCAAATTAAGCTCAACATTTTTATTGTAAAAAAGAAACTAGTTTATTATATCTTCTAAAACTTTCCTCAATCACAGCTGCCATTCAAGACTCGAGGTTTTTAAAGGGGCCGAGATAAGAAGATATATAAATGAAAAAAATAGAGAGAGCACCCCCCCCCCCCCCCCCCCCCCCCACACCCCATGACGTGGGACTGCCCCTAGTTCCTTATATGCTTGATATACTAAAGTCATGTGTCTGTGATTTGGTTCACATCGATGAAATATAAGGTGTTGTTTAATATTTGGATAAGTTGGGAGGGGAATAGACCACCAACTCACCCTAGTTTTAGATATTCTTATTCTTTATCCTAATAACGTTTGGGATTCATGAAGATATCTTCATTTTAACGTTTATTCTCTGTTGGTGAAAATGGAGAAGATAATAGAAATAAGGCTTATTTTTAGATCATTTTACCCTTCTAACCTAGGTTTGAGAGTATGTGTTAACCTTTTTTTGATTTAAGAATGGTAAAGAATAGAGATAATAATCTCATTAACTAATAATAATATATGAATATTATTATGTCATTATAATAATCATCATTTATAATGACATAAAATTAATTTAACTGTCACAATGTTAATTATTATATTTATATGTAATATAATAATAGTAACATTAATAAATTAATTGCTATAGTAATATAACACAATGTTAATATGTTTTACATTAAGTCTAATCATAATTTAGTGTAATATGTAATATAATAATAGTAACATTAAGTCTAATCATAATTTAGTCTAATCATAATTTACATTAACTGTCACAATGTTAATTATTATATTTATATGTAATATAATAATAGTAACATTAATAAATTAATTGCTATAGTAATATAACACAATGTTAATATGTTATTACATTAAGTCTAATCATAATTTAGTGTGACATTATGATTAATTTGACCATATTTTTATATTAATTAACATAGTTATACATGATATAATAATATAGTGATAGTACCATGTTCATTACTATATTAATTACAATAACAATGTAAAAATCTTGTTTTAATGTGCTATTACAATAAGTCTAATTATAATCAACTATAATGTTAATCATAATTTGACGATATTTTGCTATGTTAATTATTGTAACAATATACAAATATAGTAATAATGTTAATTATCATAATAATATAATAATTACTACATTATTATATTAAGCTGTCATAAATATTTGTATATTGTCATTAATAATTTGACTATGTTACTGTGTCAATTATTATATTAATGTCATTATGTTCATTAATGTGATAATTACTAAAGTAATATAGTAATATTATCATCTTAATATATGATCATATTAATTCTAACCATAATTTAATGAGGAGTTATCAATAATTTCACTATGTCACTATGTTGATTATCATTATTATAGATAATATAATAATATTATTTTTGTTCATTATTATTTTAATTACTATAATAATTAAATATGTTACTATGTTATGATATAATAGTAATTGCTAGATTATTATAGTTTTAGTCATAATTTACTATAATGTCATTAATAATTGAATAAATTACTATGCTAATTACTAAAGTAATGTAGTGATCTTATAGTCTTAATATATTATATATTAAGTCTAAACTAAATTTTGTGAGGAGTTATCATTAAATTATATATAGTATATAGTAATATATATATAGCTATATTCATGATTATGTTAATCACTAATTAACAATGTTACTATATTAATTATCATAATTATACAATATAATAATTTTTTGGTTAAATGTCTAATTAGTATATAATATAAGTTAAAAGGAGAAGGGCATTAATGAGGAAAACGTTTTAGAGTGTATGAAATAGGAATAGAAAAAGTGAGAGTAACTCATTCTAGGGGTTCCCGAAATAACTTATCTCTATTACTATCCCCAATTTTAAGGTTATCCTTATTCTCTAACTCCCTCTTATTTTCGTGAACAGTAAATATAATAAATAGGGAATAGAGATAAACCACCTATTCTCACTTGCAAAATGTTTAGTGTAAGAGCACACTTACATTTCAATATTGAAAGAGGGAGCTCTCATTGATCCACATAAGATAGCCCAATATGCCTTATAAATATGTCATTTTATGAGTCCAAATTAGGATTTGTGAGTCCAACCTAAATATTTATAAGTCCAACTTAAAATTTTATGAATTCTCTTACAATTAATTAAAATGTAAGTGCGCTCTTGCATTAAGTATTTCTCTCCTCACTTTATTCCCATAGCAAACAAGCACTAATAAGAGTTTTTGTTCCATGTGTATATGCATGCAGACGATTGGTAACATCAGAAAATTGTTCCTTCCCTAGCCTCCACATTTTCTGATATGAGCATACAGGATAAGAAAGAAAATTATGTAGAAATTAATATTTAATTGAGTGGACCAATGAGAGCTTGGAATGCCAAAAAAAAACTGCTTCAAGAGTTTGCAACGAATAATATTATTAGCATGGATTTAGAAAGTTCACCTCCAAAGGATCTCATTCAATCGGGAAAAGAGGCACATTCAATTTTTACTCTATGAGAGATACTTATTGTCTTTGAAAAAATATTTTCAATATTTTATTAGATAGGGAGAATGATTATAGTATCCCAAAAAATTTAGCAATTTAAAATTGAAGATAAATCAAATTTACTAATTAATAATATTAAACTAATTAAATACATACATCTTTTTATCACATGTACTAAAAATAGTCTAAAAATTAAATAAAAATTATAGTTAGACTTCAAACAATGCTTCCCAACAACCCATCATGATATTTTATCAAAGAAAAATCTCTTAAACCAAGTTTAAGAATTATTGCGACTTAAAACTGTAATTAAAAAATAAGTCAAAACTCATTATCATATAGACAAAATTAGATCCTATATTAAAATAAAAATTATGTGTACACTCTAACCAATGAGCACTAACACCCATCAATGGAATAGGGGAAACATATGTCTTTTTAGCCACAAATAAAATCAAATGAAAATATTAACATGAATTCGTAATATTTAAATGGATAATAAATTACACCATTGGTGGGCTTTTAAATTGGCTCAAGTTCGTGGCCCATCACGAAGGAAGGTTTCAAAATGGCATTCCAACCCTAACATGGATAGGAATTCTCAAAATGGGGAAAGAATGAACACAAACTCAGAACCCCCAAATCCTAGTCCATGTAGGACACCTAAACAACCCTAGATCTATAAATATCCACCTTAAACCTCTTGGGAACGAGTTAGTATTTTTTGGGGTCATGGGGGGGTGAGCTAGGGCACCAGAGGAGGAGGAGGAGATCGCCTCAAGGGAGCAACCTTCTTTCCCAACTCGAGTCTCCATTGTCCTATAGAAGACCTATTTTAGGAATGATCAAAGGTAGGTAATTTCTGACACAAACCTGACATGACATACACCATCTAAAAGATATTCGAGTCTACTTGCATTTTTCTCTATTTTTCCCATTTTCATTATGTGTATAAAGAGTATGAAGCATTTTTTTAGCATCATTCAGTTTCGGGGATTTTCTTATTCATCTCATGATTCATGCATCCTTAGGTCAAACTGAGTCAAACTAAATCCATAAAGTTATTCTACTTCAAGTTTCCAACAATTTTATATCGAGAGTTTTGTCTAAAATCCCCTGAAATCTCGAGTTTTAAGTCAAAACACATGATCGCGCAACCTAGTCTACGATCGGTTTGGACATATTAATCGCATACAGTCTAGATGATGCAATTTAACGTCCCTTAAATGTGTCATCTGAGGTGGACACGAATTTGAAGGATTTTAACTTCATTCGGTCAACTTGACGCGTTGTAGAAGCATACCCTAACCCCTATATGTATTGTTTTACGCATTATTTTGATTTTTGGGTCATCTGTAAACCACGCCCGATCAACTTGACGTGATCTTGATTTATGGGTCTTTTCACTAAAATTTTAAAACAAATATTTTTTAAAGAAGTTTTTATGTTGTTTAATTAGGTCTTCTATGTTTGACGTGATTTAACTGTCCTCTAGAGACCTCATTTTTGGTGTTCTAATGCTTTGAATTTTTGTCTAGACTAGTCTAAGGTCATCTTAGGACTAAGTTGAGTCTGTCAAGTTCCCTAAAAGATTCCAACCCATGTAAAACTATAACAACTTGAAAATTATTCTAATATTTCTTAATTGTTTTGATTGATCTCTTTGTGTCATGTGATTGTTAAATTCAATTGTGATGATCTAGCTTATTATAAAACTGAAAGCTTTATATTGTTAATATGTATAACTCATGTTGCTATCATCTTGTTTGTCTCGTTATATATAATGATTTCTTGTTATTGCTAATTTTCACGACGTTTAACTGATGTTTAAATTACGGATAGTGTGAGGCACATCCTTTCAGTACTTATACGCTTGCACGATAGGTATCCCTTCTTGGCAGATTGAAATCTCTCTGTTGGACATTCCGTTGTGGCAGACTAAGGACCTTTCTAACAAGACCTCGGTAAGTCTCCGTATTTCATGGATTCTCTCATGGAAACCGAACTGGTTGTACCATTGAAGTTCTCATAAAATAGCATGCACTTTCTTTCTCATCTACCTTCTCGTGGAGAGTGATTCTATACACATGAAATCAAGTCACTAATGTGAAGATTGAACTAAATAGAAATTGAGTCGTTATATGCTGTTGAATTTCTCTCTTGACACACTATCATCTTGAAATCATATTCACTAGACTTGCTATTCTTGAAACCATTGATATGATCACTAAAGAAATGATATTGTACAATTGACTTCTTGAAATTCATGTAATTGACCATGCTTGATTGTGGGTATTTATATTTAAATTACTTGAGATATAGGATCGGGCACGGTGAGTGTCCAAGGGCTCCAGTCTAGCCCCCTCAACAAACATTTGAAAATGTACTGTTACCATGTGGTATAATGATTACTGGCATTGGATTTGCATTGGAAGTACTTACGTGTGTGAATGCTAGATACATAATTGCATTACATGTGTTCACAATGTGCATTCCAATTAAGATGACATAAATCCTTGTTGCGCATTATGACTCGTGACTGATTATTATTACATGTTAAAAGTTTTTGCTCATTACGTGCTTGTTTGCTTGTGTGCTATGACCATCTTGCGTTCTTGTAAACTATTACTCTCTTAATCATTCATACTCTCACATCATGCCTATATCTCATACCTAACTACTTTGCTCACATGGTCATACTATTGTTATCATGACTCTCTTGCTAGTTATGCTTTTACTGGATTTATCGTACATGTTAGCACTTTTTGTTTTGCTCGTGCCTGCCTAGTTTTAAAAATGCTAATCACTTATACCTGTCGAGAGATGTAAATCTACTAGGCGAGTGCACTCATACCTACTTTCTTAACATTTTAAATAACACAGATATTAAAGAGGAGAACCAAACTAGCGACGAGAACACATCTAAGTGAAGAGCGTGGTTCAACCTTAGAATTGCTATTATCTTAGTTTGAGAGTTAGATTGATATAGTAGGTGGTAAAGAGTGAGAAAGCTATATAAATTTTCTTTTATCGAGTCTTAGTTTTGTAGTTTAAATTTTGGAGTTAAACATGTACTAGGTTTAATTTTTGAAATGAAATGAAGAGTTTGAGGTTATAAATATCCAAATTATTAGTGTTATATGTGATTGCTAGTTAGAGACTTATTTGCTGACTACTTATGTCTCCACGGTCATTCTTCTATTGCCATGTTTGGGATTTGACAACGATGCCATAAATGTATTGACCATAAAAAAGGTAAAAATGCACTACTAAGTACATAAATATTTCTCTTACTGTCTTAGACAAAGTCAATACATACGAGGTAGCTACATACTCTTATTGTTGTTTACAGAGATGATAGTTAACAGGCTAACAATAAATTTGGCACTTCCTCGTTTGCAATGACTTCTGGGTCTCTCATTTTCTACAACTTCTTACAAATTCTTGTTAAATTTAGAACAATCAAAACCATGGCATATTGTTTACTGATCAGTCTCATGGTTGTGCCCCTCTCAACAGCTCCGACATTCCTCAACATGCATGAGAGTTGCCAACTAAGTGCCTTGTCAAAAAAAAAAAAAAGAGAGAGAGTTCCCAACTGTGTGTGCTTTCCTAGAAGGAGTAATGCTACGCTCCCGGCAGTGCCGGGAGCGCAGCCTACGTGGAGGGGCCGCGCCCTTCCACCCATGCGACGCGTGGAGGGGCGGGCCCCCCGCATTAAATGCGCCCAATGTTTTTTTTTAATAATTTGTGCATACAAATGATGTATTTGTGCACACAAATGATGTATTTGCGCACACAAATATATCATTTGTGCACACAAAATGTAAAAAAAAATATAGCATTTAATGCGCAGGGGGCCCGCCCCTCCACGCATAGCGTGCGCGGAGGGGTGCGGCCCCTCCACGTCGACTATGCTCCCGGCAGTGCCGGGAGCTTAGCATTTCTCTTCCTAGAAGTGTAGTGACTCTATGCACTAGGAAGTAGGAAGTTATATTAAATTAGAAGGTACAAGGATACATAGGTAAGAGAAATATTACGTGAGCAGCCCATACTCTTCATACAAATAGTATGGTGGCAGTGACCTCAGCTTCTCAAGACAAGGAAACCATAGAAAATACATTAACTAATTGAAGGAGAACAGAGGATATATCAGGCTACTAACACAATGGCTCCAAGTTGAAGACAATAAACTGGATTGCGTAAAACTTCTTGAAGTCTGAGAGGAGATAGCACCAAGCTTAGGCGAGATTCCACTCTGATTGAAAAATTGCAGCAACCATACAAATAGTATGGTGGCAGTGACCTCAGCTTCTCAGACAAGGAAACCATAGAAAATACATTAACTAATTGAAGGAGAACAGAGGATATATCAGGCTACTAACACAATGGCGCCAAGTTGAAGACAATAAACTGGATTGCGCAAAACTTGTTGAAGTCTGAGAGGAGATAGCACCAAGCTTAGGCGAGATTCCACTCTGATTGAAAAATGGCAGCAACCATACAAATAGTATGGTGGCAGTGACCTCAGCTTCTCAAGACAAGGAAACCATAGAAAATACATTAACTAATTGAAGGAGAACAGAGGATATATCAGGCTACTAACACAATGGCTCCAAGTTGAAGACAATAAACTGGATTGCGCAAAACTTGTTGAAGTCTGAGAGGAGATAGCACCAAGCTTAGGTGAGATTCCACTCTGATTGAAAAATGGCAGCAACTCATATGTGCAGTAGACCAAAAAGTTCGGAAAGACCTATACATGAACAAGATATACAGATGAACCACAAACGCGAGCTAAACCTGCATCTCTAAACTCCCAACTCTAGAAATAGCACCATCTGTAGAGATTTGATGTTCTTCAGACTTTCGCAACGATCTGACTTAAAACAAAAGGAGCGACCTAAAAGATCAAACACACCAAAACTAATAAAACTCCTGACCAGGATAGCTAGATCGATAGAGAATCCAAAGCGTACCAAGCGCTTGATGAAAATGCCCCAAAAGGTGAAAGAACGGGAAAAGAGAAGAGAGCAACTGGGAGAGGAGAGAAGGACGAGATATGTCGGAGGTACGAGGTGGATGGGCGGATGGAGAGGTGATAGATAGGAGGCGGAGGCACAAGGGGCAAGGGTTGAGGAAACAAAAGGAAAGATGATATTAAAGGGGTCGACTTAAAAAGAAGAAAACAAAGAATGACAAAAAGGAAGGTGGATATAGGGAGATAGAGAACAGATCTAAACACATAGAAAGAGTGGAAGGCGGAGAGAAGAAAGGGAGGGCGGCAATCGAAGGAACCAAGGAGCAAATGGAGAGGGAGAAGAAAGGGGGTGGTGGGTGAGAATATCTAATGGTAGTGCTCTCCTCACCCACAAGTCTGCCACAAGAGGGCAACAATAGGACTGTCGAAGTGTCGGCGACAAGTTGTCGAGATGATTCATTGAGGCGAGCACCCCCTGTCGCCAGTGACGGATTTAGAATTTTTTTTCAGTGGATCCTAATAATACACCCATATAAATTTAGTGGGGTCACCCATGATAATTTTGTGTCTCTAATACAAATTTTTTTATCCAGTGGAGTCACAGGACCCCACTAAATATAGGCTAGGTCCGTCTCTGCCTGTCGCCAAGCTCTATTAGGGTTTTCTCTTTCTATTTCACACTATGGTCTATTGAGAACTAGATCTGTACACTCTCATTATTCTTTGCATTCGAGTTTCAAGTTCTCTACGGTTCAAGATAAGTGGCACTTCAATTATTACAGCACTCCCTCATGTTGGGTCCTTTTCCCATCATTTGTATACATGACTAACTTCGATTGATGTTTGACTGCATGTGTTTGTTTATTCTAGTAACGCCTTTACGATTATACATGCAACGATATAACTATCATGAAACTACACGAGATGAATACTTCTTTTGCTCATTTAGTAGCTCAATTTATAAGCTGTAAACACTAAATGCGCTTGATTATTTGGTATGAAGGTTTTGAATTAATAGGCGCGACTATTTTCTAAGAAAAGAATCTGGCTCGATGGAGCTTGATTGGTTATTAAACTGGTCAAGCTCGAACAAAACGAAGTTTGAATCGTTTAATACTCGATATATAGGTCTATAGTGATTGGATAGTAGATGATTATTAATTCGTTAATTAAAGAAGATATAAAATGTAGCTTTAGCAAGATTCACTCGAGCTGACATTGTCGAGTGATCTAACGTGGATTGGGTTAGTAGGGTTAGACGATTTAGTATTTTCTCCGGAGTTGGCCTGGCTTAAGCACAAACTGGGCCGCCTCCAGTGTTTGGGCTTTTAAGGGTTGGGACTAGGGAGGGACGCATCAAGTTCGAGTTGTGTGTATAGTTTTACCTTATAACTTTTGCCTTGAACTCGAAACTTTTCCAATTCAGCTTTCAGATCGTATGCATGTTTGTTCTCGTAATTGTCCCCTTTATTTTCATATTATTATTAATGACCTTCTTATATTCACATAGTATCAAAAAGATGGACTCCTTTTCGAGATGGTCAGAATACTCAACTGTCACTAACAAATATAAATTTTTTTTTTTGGAAAGATGCATGTCCTTATAAAAAAAGATGTTTTGACAGACATGCAGTGCCAATGGAAGATAGGCAGAATTAAAGAGAGGTGAAAACCATTCGTAAGATATTACTGGTACTTCAAACCTTTTGAATTAAAAGATAATTAGATAAAAACTTAATAGAACACTGCGGAAGACCACAACAAGAGCATCTTTTTAAGGATGCAACAGAAGAATGAATTGAAGCCTGGCCCAATACCAGCAATACACATTATCTTTATTACTTTTTTGTAGAGCATTAAACACTTCTCTTTCCAAAAGAAAAAATTTAGTGACCTTCAAAGACAATAGTAAAGATGATGTGGATTGGCCTCTAAATAATACTATTAGTTAGAGGGCAACAGAGCAGCATATTGGCTAGCCAACCAAGCTAGCTAGATTAGCAGGCTTCTCCATCACCTGGACTATGGATATACCCCATGAACTGAACCTAGTCTGCCATCAGCAGGATGCCCACTCCAGATCTACTTGGGACCCCCTAGATAGGTTCTTGGTCCTTTAATATTGGTTCTTTACAACCAGTATCAAGTTTTTTTTTTGGCCCTGTTATTTTGGCCACTGATATTTCTTATTTGTCTGAACTTTTCCTTGATCGCTTTGAACTATCTGTATCTTATTTGATGTTGTTATATAGAACATGGCAGGAGTCATAGGGCTCCTCCCACTCACCCAAAAAAAGAAAGTAATACTATCAGTTGAAATTTTGACAAATCTTTTTTTCTCTTTTTTTTTCACTTAAGCATTTTTTTTTCACTATCATCACTTTGACCCATCTATCATCATCACCTTGGCTCATCACTTTTCCAAGGTGGATCTAAGCCCAGCTAACCCAGTTCATAACATCACTCGACTTTTAACTCTCCCACCTGATTGATTGATCAGAGCCAGACCTTGGTGGGTAGATTTGTCCACCCAAGGTGCATCCGTCTATATCATCACTTTCTTTCTTTCTTTTCCCTTCTTCCCGTTTTGTACCTTGAAACCACCACAATATGCACGGGGAGCACTGATATATATACGGCCTGGCTGCGTCAGAGCCAAAAAAAAAAAAAAAAAGGACTGCACACAACGCCACCACCCCCCTAACCACTGGCATTAATGGATGGTGGGACTCATTCCCCTCGTCTCAATCCCATGGTGTGCCAACTCCAAGGGGAGAGAAGATATTACACATGTAGGTGCATGTATGTGAGAAAGTATCGCTGCCCTTTTACCCACCCTAGATATAATGGAGCGGATCTTCTTAATTATGTTTGGAGACGGATAAAAAAATAGACAATAAATTCATCTCATGGGACCCCCTAGACGCTGGGGAGGACGACTCGATGGCAAGTGAAGTAGCACACGTAGCTGCCTCCCCACTCCCTGCACACAAACATGGCCGCTTCCCTCTCCCTCTTCCGATCCACCTCCCCCAGTCGGCCCTCCACCCCTCCCCCAACCCCACCCCAGTTGCCCTCTGTCAGGTGGCCCCTTTGCGGTGGCGGTCGGCACTGCGGGCTAGTGTTGGCGAGCCGGCAGTGTACAAGGTGACAATGGAGCACAACGGGGAGACGATGACGCTAGAGGTGGAGGATGAGACGATCCTGGGGCGGCTTCTGGAGGAGGGGATGGATGTGCCCTACGAGTGCAAGCTGGGGGGTGCATGACTGCCCCGCCCGACTACTTAGCGACATCGTCAACCAGAGCGAGGGCATGCTCAGCGACGACGTGGTGGAGAGCGACTACGCCCTACTCTATGCCGCCTACCCCCTCTCCGACTACGTCACCCGCACCATCCCCGAGGAGGAGTTCCACTCCCTCCAGCTCGCCACTGCCACGAATGAGCAACCTCGACCTCGCCCTCCCTCGGCCTCGGCAGCTGCTTCTTGGTCTAGTTTGGTGGTCATTCTCTCCTCTGTTGTTAGGCCGGCTTGACAAGGCATATCTTCTCTGCAGGGGACAGCAGAGGGGGAGAAGAAAGGAGGAAGAAGAGAGAGAGGGAGATAGGCGAGGAAGCTTCTGCGGAGGAGGGGGGAAGAGAGAGAGAGAGAGAGCGTCGAGGGAGCTTCTGTAGAGAGGGGAAGAAAGGAAAAAGAAAAAGAAGGCGGAGGTGGAAGTTTTGACTGTTATTTGTCAACGGCTATAATAGACGCTAACAAAGGTTACCTTTGTAAACAACGGCTATTAGCCGTCGACAAATGTTAAGTTTCCCCTCTTTTTCACTATTTTATTAAGTATTGGTCAACGGCTATAATAAACTACCGACAAATGTAACAGTTATACTGAGACACAAAAAATGTTAAGTTGCGAAGGCGCACGGGAAATCGACTACTATTTTCATTTCTTTTAAATATTTATCAACGGCTCTAGAAAACGTTGACATATGCCTAATATTTCTCAACAACAAATGATAATTGCTGACAAATGTTAATCATGTCAATGGTTATATGTAGCCATTGACATATACTGACTTTTGTCCACGGCAGAAAATAGCATTTGTCACGGCTCTTTTTTGTCGTTGACATATGTTGAATTTTATTAACGAATTATTTGATCCGTTGATAAATTTTAAATATATATCAACGGTTAAAATTTACTGTGACAAATGTTAAACTTATATCAACGACTATACGTAGTCGTTGACAAATGTTAGCATATGTCAACGACACTATATGGCCGCTGACAAATGTTAGGTATGTCAACAGCTCTTTTAAACTGTTGACATATATTTGTTGATAAATCTTATTTTTTTTATAGTGTCTTCAAAGATAATAGTAAAGATGATGTGGATTATCCTCTAAATAATACTATTAGTTAGAGGGCAACAGAGCAGCATATTGGCTAGCAACCAAGCTAGATTGGCAGGCTTCTCCATCACCTGGACTATGGATATACCCCATGAACTGAACCTAGTCTGCCATCAGCAGGATGCCCACTCCAGATCTACTTGGGACCCCCTAGATAGGTTATTGGTCCTTTAATATTGGTTCTTTACAACCAGTATCAAGTTTTTTTTTTTTTTTGGCCTGTTATTTTGGCCACTGTTATTTCTTATTTTCTGGACTTTTCCTTGATTGCTTTGAACTATCTGTATCTTATTGATGTTGTTATAGAACATGGCAGGAGTCATAGGCTCCTCCCACTCACCCAAAAAAAGAAAGTAATACTATCAGTTGAAATTTTGACAAATCTTTCTTTCTCTTTTTTTTCTCTTACAACTAATAAAATATTTAGAGAGCAATCTATGTCACCTGTATTATTCTTTTTAGAATTAAGGCATTAGCATTTCTTTTTCACTATCATCACTTTGACCCATCTATCATCGATCATCACCTTGGCTCATCAGTACTTTTCCAAGGTGGATCTTAAGCCCAGCTACCCAGTTCATAACATCACTCGACTTTTAACTCTCCCACCTGATTGATTGATCAGAGCCAGATCTTGGGTCGATTTGTCCACCGAAGGTGCATCCATCTTTAGAGAAAGATTTATTGCACATGTACATTGTACTTTAAGTGTAATGTGACTAGATAATAACTCATGTGACACTCTTCACATGAAGAGTGATAAAATGACAATCTAATTGTTAGATACCACATGAACTTGTTATCTAGTCAATATAAAGTACAATACAACTTTCTCCCATCTGTATCATCACTTTACTTTCTCTCTTTTCAATATAAAGTACAATAAAACTTTCTCCCATCTGTATCATCACTTTACTTTCTCTCTTTTCCTTCTTCCCGTTTTGTACCTTGAAACCACCACAATATGCACGGGGAGCACTGATATATATACGGCCTGGCTGGCTCAGAGCCAACAGCCAAAAAAAGGACTGCACACAACGCCACCACCCGCCCAACCACCTGGCGTTAATGGATGGGGACTCATTTCCCTCGTCTCAATCCCATGGTGTGCCAACTCGGAAGGGGGGGAGAAGATAGTACACATGTAGATGCATGTATGTGAGAAAGTAACGCTGCCCTCTTACCCACCCTAGATATCATATAATAGAGCGGATCTTGTTATGTTTGAACGGATAAAAAAATGAACAATAAATCCATCTCAGTCCTGGCCACCCTCAGTACTGTCATTTCCATGGTGTGGGCTCCTGCTGCCTCAAAAGAGGAACGAACCAAATGGTGGCCAGTGGCCACCACCCATCTCGGAGCTCTAGCTTCGAAAGGAACCACGAGCCATTGCCGTGCAGGGCTCATCGTTTCTTTGGGTTCACGCAATTTGCGATAAACGACGAATAAAAAAGAGTCCTAATCCAATAAGCGTGTCGACGCAGCACACTTCTGAAGCCTCTCAAGTCCTTCACATCCTCTGGGATTTTAGCTAGTAATATGTAGTATTGGAGAAAAATTTATTGCACTTTCATATTGCACTTCAAGTACAATATGACTAAGCAATAGTCCATGTGGCACCCCTCACCTGAAGAGTGAGGAAGTGACAATCCAATTGTTGGATGTCACATAAACTTATTACCTAGTCATATTGTACTTCAATATGAAAGTGCAATAACCTTTCTCGTAATACTGTTGGTCCACCCCACAAGAAGTGCACACTTGTGGTGGGAGCTGATCAATAGTAATTTAATCCAGTGCGCGCAGTTCATCATAATTTGTAATACTTCTTTAATATTTATAAGTCAATTTAATTCATCCCGTTAGTTGTTATCTAAAAGTTTCCACGTGCGTACCTTAATTAGTCACAACTATATGTGTAGATTAAGTATTTGTGGAGTGCTTAATTACGAGAACTCAAACGTCAGACACATCGTAGAGATCTCACAGCTGCGAGAGGCGATGCAACATTAACTTATGTAGATTAATATCGGTTGAAATTAAGGAAAAAAAAAAGAATTGGGTGCATGTGACGTCTTACCTCTCCCCATCTGACTGCAACGGTGAAGAGAACGACGCTTCCCTCTTATGGAGACTTAGCTCACTCCTTTTTCGTCCTACGACGAGTACTTTTGTTTTATTTTTCTAATTGGTATATGTTTTGATTTCTTTGAAGACGGAAACCTTGCATCAGACTACATAAAGATTCAACATGTCTTTTTCCTTTTAAATTATGCATCAACTCAATTAAAAATGGAAAAAAAACTGATCCACGGCTCCTCTCATTTTCATGTTCGAGAGGAATGCTACGCGGTCACGTATTTTTTTCCACTCTTTCCTAATATATTTCTTTCGGATACCATGACAAACGGGACTATACTAAAGTATCTTACTTATCTCTAAAGTATCTTACGTAGTTTTCCACTTTTTCCAATCTTTCCTAGTTCTAGATCAAAACCCATCAGGTTTAAAAGATTTTATTTTTCAAAAAAAAAAAAAACCTTTCATAAACAGATAATGTATGCAGTTTCCTACTAAAAAAAAATATTAAAGACAGTGAGCGCTGTCTTTAGTTATGTTTTGGAGACCCAATTTTTGTGTCTCTAATGGTCCAAAATTGTCCTACATTCACTACATGGACGAGATTAGAAAACAGTGGAAGCTGTGTCTCATAATTCAGGAAAACACTTACTATATGTGAAAAAAAGGGTAAAAATGTTGCTCAATCATCCCCAGATTGGTGGGGGCCGGAGCCCCCACACGCCACCCAAGTGCCCCGATAGTAGCGGTGTTCATAATTTGGTCCAACCCAAAAAACGAACCGAACTGGCTGGTTCGGTTCGAGTTGGACATCAACTGATTGGTTCGATTTCACATTGTAGAACCAAAATAAATCGATTATATATATAATATGTATTTTATTTAATCAAATGTTAAGTAGGTCAGTTGGTTACAGGCGAGTGCGCCTTCTGCAGTGGGAGGAGCCTTAACCACCAAGCCAAGCACCCAGTTGTGTATCATATGGCATTAGACTTCAATTTGAATCGAACCGAACCGGATCGTTTCGGTTCACTTAAAAATGAGGTGAATCGAACCAAATCGGACTATGTTCACCCCTACGCGGCAGTACTTTTACAGATTTTCACAAGTATAAATGTGACTCCATAGTCTAATAGAATAGGGTAAGTGTACCTCCAAAAAAAAGAAAAAAAAAACTCTCACTATTCAAGATAAATATAAGTAACAGAAATAGGAATCCCCGTGTAAACGCACAAACATGTATCTTATGAAGAGGAGTTTATACAAAGTACTTAAGGTAGTAGTCATACATCTATGTGGTGTAAAGAACCAAGTCCATCAAATGAACTGCATGAGTCCGCATAATCCACTCTACAAGTCCATAATCGTGAATTAACATAATAAAATAACACCGTAAGAAGAACAATATAAGATCAATCACCGAAGAGAAAGACTTGCATATTGCACTTTAACTAGGCAACAAATCCAGATTGTCACATAGATTATTACCTAATTTATTACATTTATATTACACTTAAAATACAATATACAAGTACAATAATCTTTTTCATCACCGAAATAGTAGTAAACACTCATCTCCGTCATCTCCACTAGCGGCCGCAATGATAGGTGATGGTAAATTAATGTGTCGGTGGGGAAAAATACCTTCCCATCATGGGGTCTGAAGGATCCATAGCTAAAAACTATCGCTCCAAATGCCCATTAAACCAAACGAACGCATCTTACGACGAAACGGAACTGACAAGATCCAAGACGCCACGGTAATCCCATGCCTCTCATGTTAAATTTTTTTTAAAGGATGTTTAATGATCCCGAAGAATGATTAGTTTTCTTCAAGAACACGACATAAAAAGGTTATAATGATTGTTGCATATGATAATCGGCAAGCCCTTTTCATTCATACAGACTCTTTCTATGTGCGTTTCCCGTAGACGCCCCCGTTTATCCACAGGGGGGATTCTGTACGACCGCTGGAATCAAGGACGGACCGGGAGCGTCCTTTCTCTCTCTTCCTTCTGCCTCTCTCTCTCTAAATCTTCCCGCCTCGCTGCCTCCCCTTGCCTTCCCTCAGAACACGAGGAGGCAACACACAAGCAGCATAACAGAAAGATGGAGATCCGGTGGAGCGATCTCTTGGCCTGCATCTCCTGCCGCCTCAACCTCGGGCTGTCCCCGGCGCCGCCCACGGGGTACGAGGTTGGGTAGTACAGCCCCATCCCCCGCTCGCCCAGCACCCACGGGAGCACCGCGATCGCCACGCCCCCCAGCATGGTGGGGTGCAGCACCTGCGCCGTCGTCATGGAAGAAGACGACATCGTGTAGTTGGCGTCGTGGCCGTGGTGGTAGGCGTGCTGACGGTGGTGCAGGTGGCGGTGCGCGTGCTGGGCGGCCGCCCGCGTCTGGGTGTCCGGATCCGAGACGGAAGCGGTGGTCATGGTGACGGAGGGCCTGCGCGGGACGTCGAGGGCGTCGTCCACGGGCTTGCTGTCGTAGCCGCGGCCGTAGAGCGGGACGAGGGTGGCCTGTGAGAGGGCGGCCTTGCAGACGGGACAGCGCTGGGGTGTGGAGCTCTCCTGGCGCAGCCATTGGTATATGCAGGGCCAGCAGTAGAGTGGCCGCAGAGCGTGACCACAGGCTCGGCCGCGTAGTCTAGGCAGATGTTGCAATCGAAGCAGCCGTTCGGTGCTACCGCCTGGGCGTCGTCGGCCTCCGCCTTGTTTTGCGTTTCTTTGGTAGATGTGGGCTCTTCCACACGGAAATCGTCCTCTATGAATATCGTGTCCATGGGTTCCCCGCCCCTGTGGAAGCTGGCAACGTTAGGAACCTATGCACCCACGCTTCAAATTCTGATCCAAGATAGCACGGCACAGCATAGACAAATTTTGCAACTGTGCGTCCTCAGGAAAGAAGCCAATCAACTAAAATGTATTTTGCTTGTGCCAGGACTCGGTGCGTCGAAACAGGGCTACAGGAGAAACCGATGCAAACCAAAGAGAATATAAATACGGCTGTGCATTGTAGACAGAAGCTTGAAAAGCCGACTAAAGCCCGTGTGGTTCAACATACACAAGTATTATGCTACAGCCGAGTGAGTGATGAGCAAATTCACCTGATTCCAGGCGCGTAAGAGAAACTCGTTGGTTAAGGGAAAAAAAAAAAGGGTCTTCGAAAGGATGTAGAAGGGCCCTTCTTGCAAAATGACAAACTGGCAGTACTACATGCTAGCTGTCCTCCATTTTCCGTCTTCACACCATCTGTGTTCTTCTTATGTCTATTTGTGTATGATCATAAGTTTGATCAGTAATCTTGATTGCCGACGTTTAACAGATATCTCCATCCAGAGAGGTAGGCAAGACAAGGTACAACATCGGGTGCGGGTGCATAGTTTTTAATAGCCCTAGTAAGAGTAATACCCTGGACTTCAAAAGTTCTGGAGAACATAATCTGATGGCTACAAAGTAGTGCTACAAGGACATTCCCTCGAAATTAATTGTAACATATATTCTTTGATTCCCAACTCTCTTTCAACTTTGAATCCTGATTAGGTAGCATTTTGAAATGCCTCTCAGAGGACTGTTTCTTTAACTGCGTTCTTGCACAATTGCAACCTGAGAATAAATATCTGACGCAGCATATTCTCAAGTACTATAATAGAGAAGAAATATCCGGGGTTAATGAAAGTGGACCACCCAAGTAAGAAGAGAATATATGAGTGATAGATGGGTTTGGGTTGAAAAAGAAGCACGTTCCCACAAGACAATAAACATCGTATGACATCTATCCCCATCCCCACACTTTACAGTATCCCTAATATGCCTTTCTCCCCCTTTTTTTATGGAAGAGGTGCAACACGAGGTTCTCAAGAGAACAGGATTTAAAGGATAAGCACGCAGCAGGAATACATACGTACCCAGAGAAAGATGTAAAAGGACGAAGCTTCTTCTGCACCAAAGAAATTTTAAAATCGTAACGCCAGCTAATGAGAGTCCCACAGAATAAGCGAAACGATCAGAACCAGAAAGATGTCCGTGTGGGTTTCACCAAAAATTGGATGGATTCCTAACAGAACAAAGCATATGGGAACACCATCTGAAGCGAAAAGCAGATCAGAAGAGCTTTGGCATGAATCGGGTAAAGTCCCAATCAAATATTGGGAACAATTGAACAAATTGTGGAGGGGGCGAAGGGATACTAAATAGATTGTAAATAACATAGCACAAGACGTTTTGTCTAAGCAGCCTTGCCTATGAGAAGAAATCCTGCCGACCGCTTGGCACCTTCCCATCTTTTCTCTGTTCTACGAAGGCAACTACAGGTCATCTTCCAGTATTGAAGAACATACACAAGGCATTAGGCAGGAAGGACGAAGAAATAACAAAGGGACGAGCGAACCAAGATTACGCAAATAGTTGCCCAGATTTTGGTGGCCCAAAGGGTCGCATCAAGAGAAACTTTACCCGACGGCCGAGTACATCCTCTAGATTGGAAAAAGCAAATAAGCAAGCGAGAAAACTACGATCTTTGGGTTTCACAAATAAATGAAAAGAATATGGAAAATGGCAATTTTCTTGGTGAGAAGCCACTAGGGAAAAAAAAAAACTGACGGAAAGTGCAGGCACTAATAGTAGATTGGGATAGATTCAACAGGAATGGGAAGTCTTGTAGCTAAACTTGAATGAAAGTGGGAAAAGCTGAAGGAAACAAGTGAAAGGTTAAACCTTTGTTGTCCTACATATTGAAACAAAAGGGGTTGGAACCTGGAGGTGGGAAAATATCTGACCTGAGATTTCTCTATAGTGTATAGGAGTTAGCTGTGGAATGGAAAAGGAATAAGAATCTATGAGAAAGTAAAAGAACCACGATGAAAAAGAAGAGTATACGCTTCTTTTACCATGAGAAAGAGGAGCAAGGGTGACGGGAAAGAGGGAAAGCCTTGCTGATCGGAAAGCCCTAGGTATAAGCGCACAAGAGATGGAGTAGGAGAAGAGGCAAAAGATTCCCAACATCAAAAGCAACCATGGATGCCAGAAACAGGAGGGAATCTTAGAAATAAAAGAAAACATTCATTCAAGGATGAACACCAAGCGATTCATAGGGAGACAGATAATTGATTTCTAAGATCAAAACGCAGAGCCAAACAAACTAGAAATCGTGGCACCATCCTTAATGTCCTCTTTTTTTTTTCTTCCCTTTCCTCTACCCTTGCCATTGGCCAGATGACACTTGTTCAGAGACCCAAGGAATTAAGACAACCCCACATAGACAATCGCTTATTTAGGTCTCGCCGGCCGGCGATCGGATTCCTCCGATTCGACCCAGGATTGAACTCGACATAAGCAAAGCAAAATCATCAAACAAGGTAAAAAGAGAAGAATCTCCTCTCAAAAAGAACGACCAAACTACACCAACCCCAACAGCCCCAACCAGCAAACAAAACATCTCGGAGAGCACCAACAAAACGAAAAAGATCAAAAACAAAGAACGAGCACCAATCCAAAATATGTACCAATTAATGTCAGTCCGGAGTCTCGTCAGTTGTTCTCGCGTCCGCGCTTCCACGAGAGAGGAGAACAGAGCAGGGCGGTGGCAAAAATTGGCGCAGCGCAAAGAACCCAAAAAAACGGAGAATTTTGAGGCGCAGGAGGAGGGGGAGATAGATACAGGAAGGAAGGGAGGGGCCGACCACCCGCAAGCGTTATTTATAGATGCCCGCGGGTAAGAGGGAAGGGCAGAGTAGGGGCTGGGCAACAGCGTGCACCAGAAACGGGTTGCTACTTGCCAGTCCACCACTGGCCTCGGTCGCCGCGCTCGCACGAGCGCCCCACACGTGGGAGCGTAGATTTTCCTCCGTTCCGGTTTTATCCCTATTTAGGCGCATCCCTATTTCGACGCCGCCGTAAGATTCCCACGGCGGCACTGATAAGTAGCCGGAGTGGCGGTCCCGATGCAGAAGACTGGCATCTGCACCATGGCGCGGTGGGGATTTATGTCTAATCCTACCTATAGTTATTAGATAAAGTTTTTTGATCTGGCCGACCAAACGGAAATTGTTTGATCATCTGTTGAGTTGGTCGAACGAATCAAAACTCACATACAAAAAAACTTTTCCTAATTTTTAGTTTGAATCATATATGGAAGCTTCATTGATAAGTTCATTAACTTGGCAACTACTACCTATACGGAGGACTGAGTTCAAGGACAGAGACCATCTAGGGACTTAAGTAGTCCAATTCGGGTGCCTTCCACGAATGTTAAAAGTGCAATTTTGCTTTGCCGCTTCATGTCTCCCATCATCCTTCTATGGTTGTCACTTGTCAGGACCCAAACTTGATTGCATGTATTTAAGTACACAGACCGACGCACTAATTAGTGAATTCGTCATCTCCGCTACCCATAATTGTGGCAGTCTCTCCAAGCGAGGCCGTGGATTTGATGCCGGGAGTTCCTCACCGTCGCCGTCAACCGCGCCGCGGTAACATGTCTCACGCCTTATCCGGATCTGACGGTCTCCCCTCACATGTGGCGCCGAATCGGGGTGGGGTGGGGGGTTGGGCTCGGAATCCGGGCGAGCGGGGCTCGGGCGGCTGCTGGTTTCGCGGTTCACGGTGGGCGGGGGGACGCAGTTCGGCGGCTCCCACACCACGTGGAATTCCTTCTACGGTTCTACCCTCTTTGCTGTTTGCACCAACTGGTTCCTGCCACGTTTCAACGGACGATGTCACATGACGTAGACGCCGTGGGTGTTTGATTCCTTGATCCGAGCGGCCTCCAACGGGGCCCGTTACCGTCGGCAGGCAGGGGGATACCAAGAATTTTCCGCCCCGAACAAAGCGGAACTTTATGCATAAGAGTTATTTTTTCGCCAATTAATGGGATGATCTGCCGAGGACCACCATGCTTAATAGGAGATAGGCAGGTTAGGTACTGGTGCTTTTCCGTGCAGGTCATCAAGTCACTTCACTTGATAATGGCATGTTTGATTAGGGGTGTCAATAGGCTGGACTTGGACCGGGCCTAGCAAGGCCGGCCCAGGTCCAATTTTTTAAGAGCCGGTCCAGGCCAAGAAGTAGGTCTGATATGGCCCGTAGGGTGTACACGGTTCGGTTCGGTTCGATTTTCTCCATTTTTGGAGGAAACCGAACCGAACCGAATTCAGTTATTGAACCGAACCGAACCGAATCGGTTCAGATCGGTTCAAACCGAAATCCCAACTGTTCTAATATTTTAAGGATTTTTCTGATATTTTTTAAGTTTTTTGACATTTTTTTGGCTTGTTTTAGACAAATTGGCAAAAATGTTGGGTTTTGGGTGGTCGAGAGCTTCGAACTCGCGACCACCCTGCGCCACCGCGCCACCCTTTTTTGTTTAATTTTATTATTTATATAAATATATATTTTATATTCGGTTTATTTCGGTTTCCCAGCTCCAAATCGAATCGAACCGTGAGGCTCATGAAATCGAACCGAACTGGTCGGTTCGGTTCGATTTTTCGGTTTGGACCAAATAATGAACACCCCTAGATATGGGTGGTCTGGTTTAGACTCAGAAAAGTTCGGCCCAGCCCGAAAAAATTAAGAAAATTATTATTTTATTTATATAATATGTAATTTTAATATATTACTATAATATATTTATAAAAATTAATAAATATTTTACTTATATCTTTATTAATATTTAATTTATAAAAAAATTATATTTGAGTAAATTTATTATAGAAAAAATAAATATAATTCTCTTTCTAAATATATATTTTATATTTAATATAAATTATATTTATATTTATTTTTTTCGAATCGGATAGACCGACCAGACCGGGCCACACAAAGTTCAAGCCCGGCCCTATTTTTTCCGGGTCGGGCCGGACCGGATAAAATAGTTTAAAACCTAAGATTGCATGAGTTTGTGTGGTTTTTTTTTCAAAAAAAAAAATTCAAACCCCAATTTGGACGACTTGGATTTAGGGAATCTTTTTTAAAAAATTAAATCAGATTATTTTTTACGTTAACTTACCCCAAAATAAAATAATTTTTTATGTTAATAACTCCTGATTAAACTATGTTAATCACCAACCAAATTAGATCTAAGAGAGAGAGCAGGGGACAAAAATCTTCCACGGAGCAGAGACGAGGCCCTCCGGAAGGAGGGGACGAGGGGAAGATGCCCTCTCCCCAAAGAACGGAACACTGCGAGGAGACGAAGGCAGCAGCAAGAACACGCGGTCTAGTAAAATTTTAAAAACCCCGGCGCGACCACCAAACACGATATCCTAGTAACACAAAATCACGCGTCCGCCCATTTGTGTAGTCGACGCTTGAGCATGCTCGGAATATTTATTGAATGGCGAGGAACATTTCGTCATGGAAATGGTCTTATTTTAATAATTAAGAAGCCCAGATGACATTCTCCATGCTTCAATTCCTTTGATCACTCTTGAGACGAAGGTACATGCTGCACCAAATTTGGCTGCTATCACATAGCGTATAATTCTAAAAATAGTACAATTTAATCAGAATAATGATAGTAATATGTATAATAATAATAGGAAGAATTATTAATTAATCTTTATTTTTTTAGATTTATTTTTAGATCTCTGACAATTATGTAAGTTCTTTAAAAAATTATGCAGTTACATATTTATCTCTATAATTATAAGCATATAAGTTAGGGACTTAAAAATAAGTCTTTAAAAAATAAAAAATTGATCGGTAATTCTCCTTAAATAATAATAATAATGCTAATTGCTAAAATTGTGAAGGAAAACCGCATTCATATTTTTTTTCTAGCGACGTATGTGCAAGTTGCTAAATTGCCCTCGGAACCTCTACAATATGGGCCGGTGATGCATCCCCACAAAGAGTGGCCGTCATCCTTTTTTATACATGATATATAATTTATATATCACAAAAAATAGAGCCCATCTTTAATGACAATTTAAAGTTTTCAACTAACATGTCCAAATCAAAATTAACAATGTTTGCGATGGCTGGCCAAATAAATAAGTGAGCCTTTCCCATGCTCATATAGTGAGCAGGAAGGAACCCAAGTGATGTGAAACAGTGGGACAGCACAGCACCACCCTACCCTTTTGAAGGGCTGGTCCCCCCCCCCCCTTCCCCAACTTTAGTGATAAAGAAAGAGGACAAGCTTCATAAGCTGGAGTGGAGACTTTATTGGGGAGGTGTTCGGGTCGCCTCGTCTGGATCATGGATTATGGCAGCAGCCGGCAGCCCAACCTTGTGACTGCTAACCATATCAAGGAGCTGTGGCCCAGGGTTTAGCTCTATATCGGATGTCTATACTATGAGGGATCCGGCATGTTTGTGCCTTTATATGATGGATTGGCCTAGTTGGGGTGTTTTCAACATCAAATCTATGTAGTTAGGTATTGCCTAATTTTAGCCCGGCTTAATTTGTATCACAAGTTTTAGGGGGTATGGTACGATGTGTCGGACATATATGGTAGATTGATGAGCCATATCTAGCTACTTTCCTTTCCTCCCTCATCTATATAAAATTAAAAAGTTTAAGTGACAAATGAAACCCCCTATAAGAATGGCCACGTACGACCACAAGTATTGTAGTTTAATTTAGATATTTTGGAAGAGGTCCTCTATCTTATTTTATAATAATTGTATGTCTATGATAGAGACCCTTGCAACATGTACGACCCCGCTGATAATTAAGCAATCCGAACCCCAGGGCATCGAATTCCATATTCATGTAAATAGTGTAGAATTAATTCAGTCAAACATGGTTTTATAATCTTTCTTTCTTATCAAAGAAAGTTAGGGGCTATTCGCATGGATAAAAGATTATTTGACCCACTTATCTTTCGAATAAAAGGAAGAGAAAAATTTATTGCACTTGCACATTGTATTTTAAATGTAATGTGACTAGATAATAATTTATGTGGTGGCACTCCTCACATGAAGAATGATAAAGTGACAATCTAATTATTAGATGTCACATAAATTTATTGTCTAATCACATTGTACTTAAAATGTAATGTAAAAGTGTAATAAATTTTTCTCTAAAAATAATACTTATGATCGATGTATACTATGATGTACAACAAGTTTTACTCAATTCTTATTTTTCGAGTTTGTCTCACATTTCAAATGCTCGCGGCAGGTGAAATAACTCGTGAGTGAAATATTTCTTTTATTGGGACCCGAAAAGTTAAAATAATCACCAAATGGAAATATTTTATAGAGGTGAATTAATAGAGACTCCTCTTCAACAAGGAGTATATCGTGAGATTTAAACTTTCTCCGTGGAGGAAAAAAATAATAGAGAAAATTAATTAGGGGTTCCTGTCAGAGTGTTGACTTAATTTGTAGTCCCTGTCAGAAAATCAAAGTCATAAAGTCCTACCTTTTGTGTTAGTTTAATTTCTAGTCCCTGCTTTTTGCTTCTAGTCCTTGCTTTTTGTTGCTCAGCATTTAATGCGTCTTGAAAGACGAGTCGTCCTTTTAACATCAACTTTTTCCTATTTTGCCCTTCCTTATTCTACTCGTTTCCTATTTACATTCGTTACAGTTGCCTTTGTATCAATTACAGTAAGCTTGTATGTCAGTTACAGTAAGCCTTTATATCTGTTACAGTAAGTCTTTTTTCCTTATGCTCGTTACAGTTGCTTTTGTATCAGTTACAGCAAGTCTTTATATCTGTTACAGTAAGTCTTTGTAACTGTTACAGACCACAACTATAAGCTCTTACAAAAGAAAAAAAAAACTTTATTTGTTTGCACATGCTAGGATTCGAACCCAGGTCTTCACAAAGAAGACATGAGATACCCTTACCACTAAGCTACAACTACATTTTTGTTACAACAGAACATATAATATATTTAATTAAGTATTGTAGCAAACATAATACTCTATTACAACTTATGTTAAGTCTTGTTACAGTCAATATCATTCCCTGTTACAGCATACATTAAGTTCTGTTACAGTAAACATTATCAGCTATTATAGTAAACATAATACTTTGTTACAACTTATGTTAAGTCTTGTTACAGTCAATATCATTCCCTGTTACAGCATACATTAAGTTCTGTTACAGTAAACATTATCAGCTATTATAGTAAACATAATACTTTGTTACAACTTATGTTAAGTCTTGTTACAGTCAATATCATTCCCTGTTACAGCATACATTAAGTTCTGTTACAGTAAACATTATCAGCTATTATAGTAACATAATACTTTGTTACAACTTATGTTAAGTCTTGTTACAGTCAATATCATTCCATGTTACAGCATACTTAAGTTCTGTTACAATGTACATTAAACTTTGTTACAATATGCATTAACCTTTGTTATAATATACATTAACCTTTGTTACAATATGTATTAAGCTCTATTACACTTATGTTAAGTCTTGTTACAGAATATATTAAGCTCTATTACATGTACATTAAACTTTGTTATAATATACATTAACCTTTGTTATAATACACATTAACCTTTGTTACAATATGTATTAAGCTCTATTACAACTTATGTTAAGTCTTGTTACAGAATACATTAAGCTCTATTACAATGTACATTAAGCTTTGTTACAATATACATTAACCATTGTTACAATATATATTAACCTTTGTTACAATATGTATGAAGCTCTATTACAACTTATGTTAGGTTTTTGTTACAGTATACATTAAGCTCTATTACAATGTACATAAGCTTTGTTACAAGTACATTAGCTCTATACTGTAAGTGATACGAATTACATTAAGCTAAGCAATAAGCTTACAGTAACAAAGGTTAATGTATATTGTAACAATGGTTAATGTATATTGTAACAAAGGTTAATGTACATTGTAATAGAGCTTAATGTATTCTGTAACAGACTTAACATAAGTTGTAATAGAGCTTAATACATATTGTAACAAAGGTTAATGTATATTATAACAAAGGTTAATGCATATTGTAACAAAGTTTAATGTACATTGTAACAGAACTTAATGTATGCTGTAACATGAATGATATTGACTGTAACAAGACTTAACATAAGTTGTAACAAGTATTATGTTTACTATAATAGTTGATAATGTTTACTGTAACAGAACTTAATGTATGCTGTAACATGGAATGATATTGACTGTAACAAGACTTAACATAAGTTGTAACAAAGTATTATGGTTACTATAATAGCTGATAATGTTTACTGTAACAGAACTTAATGTATGCTGTAACAGGGAATGATATTGACTGTAACAAGACTTAACATAAGTTGTAACAAAGTATTATGTTTACTATAATAGCTGATAATGTTTACTGTAACAGAACTTAATGTATGCTGTAACAGGGAATGATATTGACTGTAACAAGACTTAACATAAGTTGTAATAGAGTATTATGTTTACTACAATACTTAATTAAATATATTATATGTTCTGTTGTAACACAAATGTAGTTGTAGCTTAGTGGTAAGGGTATCTCATGTCTTCTTTGTGAAGACCTGGGTTCGAATCCTAGCATGTGCAAACAATAAAGTTTTTTTTTTCTTTTGTAAGAGCTTATAGCTGTGGTCTGTAACGTTACAAAGGCTTACTGTACATATATAAAGACTTGCTGTACTGATACAAAGGCAACTGTAACGAGCATAAGGAAAAAAGACTTACTGTAACAGATATAAAGGCTTACTGTAACTGACATACAAGCTTACTGTAATTGATACAAGGTAACTGTAACGAATGTAAATAGGAAACGAGTAGAATAAGGAAGGGCAAAATAGGAAAAAGTTGATGTTAAAAGGACGACTCGTCTTTCAAGACGCATTAAATGCTGAGCAACAAAAAAAATAAGACTAGAGCAAAAAGCAGGACTAAATTAAACTAATACAAAAAGGTAGGACTTTATGACTTCTGATTTTTTGACAGGGACTACAAATTAAGTCAACTCTGACAGGGACCCCTAATTAATTTTCCCAAAATAATATCTAAATAATTAACCGACGGAATCATATCAAATAAACAAATAAAATAAAAGACTATACAGCTATAGCGAGCCACAGGCACAACTGCACAAGGGAGGACCAGGTTCCGTTTGCATACGTAACATTAGATAATGGTAAGCAATTAGCAAATTAGTAGCATAAATGCGACGCGTCAGTGGTCGTCGTCATCGCAGCACCGAGTTGGAAGCACTTGGCTGTTTGATTACGATGGGAAGGACACAACAATAACGCAGGAGTCAGATGATATATAAGATTCTTTATAAAATCTTCATGGTTTGTTCCACTAACAGCACTCGTTTAATTAAACAAGTAGTTTGTCTAAGACCGAGTCATAATATTCTTTAATTTTTACACTTGTCTCAGAGAATAATAATAAAAAAGGCTAGGAAAAGGGAGGTCCATTATTTTATGAAGAAAGCCCTCTCCCTCCGTTGAGAAGGATTGATTCACGTCTAACTCAGGTCGGGAAATAGATCTCTGAATTTTTTTCAACTTTGCAAAGGTTGTGAAAATATTCTCAATAAAGTAAATCTTTAGGTTATTGGGGTTGCTTGAAAATGTTAAATATTTATTCCAGTTAGGGTTAATAAACCTAAATCTTTGTTAAGAGAGGAAAAGAGAGAGACACATAGGATAAGAAGAAACTTGATTTTCCAACTAAAAATTCCTTTTAAAGATATTTAAAAAAAAAAAGAAATGTGGCCACTCAGAGAGAACAAAAATTCTTTCCTATCATTTACCGTGTTAGATGACTACTTTTGAAATTAAATCATTCATCTAAGTTTTCAAAAACTTCTGAAGTCAGTTGCTATATAAATTTTTCTTTTTATTTTAAGATTCAAAGTCCCATACACAGGGGAAGAGGGATGAAATGGCTGGCGCATCTCGCTCATGGGCAGCGCAAGCGAAGGATTTTGGATTCTATCGTCACATCACATGCTCATCGCCGTCTTAACCAAACGTCGTCCGACTCAGCACGAGCGCTCGAAGCACCCCCTCGTTTCTTCTCCCTCTTCCTTCTTCCCTCTTGTTCACACGTGCCTACATCCGTGCCAAGGATGTTAAGGTAATATATATATCTTTTGTTATTTCTACTTCAACCCTTTTCATTAAAATTGTCGATGACAATGTAGATGAATAATTTAAATTTTAGTTACTTTAAGATTCAACTTATATTGTTCCGCAGCAGCAAAATTGAGTGGCATCGTAATTTCTCTTTTTAAAAAAATAGTTGAAGTTTGATTTTTGTTATTGAGCAAGAGTGTACCAAATTTGGGTTATTCTCTTGAATCAGAAAATGGAAATAAATGTGGCTCCTAGTATTTATTAAAAAAAATTGTATGAGCTTTCAGAAGTGACACTTTTAGATACTTAATAATTAAGATGAAGAGGAGGACAACTAAAATCCATGTGCGAAAGGCCAAAGCCATGTCTGCAAACGGATTAAAAAATTCTAACAGAGACATTCAGAAGAACGGAGAACTTGGATTCTTTTCTTTTGTGGTAGAAAAAACATATTGCACCGGTTGATATGGAATGTGAGAGACTCAGCCTTAAATTTTTAAAGAGGACCTTGTTCTTAAAAATATCAAACTTTGGATTCACATTTCTCGAAGAGCAAGTAATATTTAGAAATATTATTATAAGATAAGTCTAGTAATTGAGCTGATGAGAATTGGAAAAAAAATCCTATTAGTTTGTGGAAAAGAGATAGAGATCTTGTGAAAATTCTCAACTAATAAAATTATTTTCTTACAATCCATATTAATTTTTTTTATCTTACCCTTAATAATAAGTACATAATTCTACTCTTAAAACATGAGACAGCTCTACTATAAGATGAATCTTTACCCAGTGTCCTCCTCCAAACTTAAATTCTTCATGTTAATTATGTGTATACTCTGTGAAAGAATCCACACATTTTATTTATATCTTGATATTAATCTACATTGTTATGTATATATAACCTCTATATAATAGACAATGTTGTGTTGATTAGCTAGGATAGTAAAAAAAAATTTATGATGGTTTGAGAACAGATATTATTTGTAGATGATATGTAGTATTGATGATTTAAATATTAAGTTAAAAAGTAATAGGTATATTTTAGAGTCTAAAGGTTTTTAAATCAATAAGAGCAAATCAGAGTTATACATTATAATTATAATAATGAGAGGGGGTTACCAGAAGATGTAGCTCTAATTGATTGACAAAATATTCCTAAGAATAGTAGCTTTCAGTATTAAAAAATCTATTATTCAAGAAAATGAAGAGATTTATGGCGATGTACACATAGAACTAAGACAGACTAGTTAAAAGAAGAAGTGCATCAGAAGTCCTCTGTGATCACCATATATCCTTGAACTTAAAGAAATTTTTTATATAAAAGACTGTGATGACGACTTTGTTATATGATACTGAGTGTTGGACAGTACAAAAGAAACATATTAAAAAAATATGCATAGCAGAGATGAAGATGTTGAAATAAATGTGTGGTAACATTAAGAAAGATAAGATTAGAAATGAACGATTATGTAAAGATTTGGGATAGATTTAATTAATAGTAAAATAAGAGAAAATAGATTTAGGTGGTTTGAATAAGTGCACCATCTTCTTAACTTGGCACCGATTAAAAAATATGGTCAAATCTTAATGAATGCTCATAAAAGAGCTCGATGAAAATTTTAAATCAGATGAGCAATGTTATTAGAAAAGATATTATTTTTTTAAATTTAAATATGAATATAACACTTGATAATTTTTTTAACCGAATATGATTATATATCAAACACCAAATAATAAGAAAACGCTTTGATGATGGTGATGGCGGCTGGAGAACTGACATCGACGAAGGGATAACATCATGATTAGCTTCGATACCACGCACCCACCCTAAAATATGATGGAGTCTATCTAGCAAGAGTCAAGGGCCAAATAGATAAAATAAAAAAATCTTTTTATATCTAACAGATGTTGATAGAATATTAGAAAAAGAACTAGGGCTTTATGAGATAAGCACCGGTCTTCTTATAATTATCTTTACCACATACTTAAAGTCGTTGTTTGCGTTTGAATTGAATAATCTTCCTTTGGACGAGCCTCTGATCATTTGAACCTGCCATGCATGCTTGCTTAATTTAGAAGAAATGCAGATTTTTATATAATCTTGGAGTATGATGCAAGAAAAAAAAAGCAAATTTTTATTGGTGTTTGAGATCTCCCCATGCCTTCTTCCAAAAGATACCAACTCCGTCATTAGCGAAATGTCATAATGTCATATTTTGTTATCGTTTTTATATTTTGTTTTGATTATGTGATCAAGGTGAATAACTTAAATTTGATGTTTCTTAACTCCGGAGCGCAGCGCCAAATTTAATATTTGTATTCTGATTTTTCTAATCAATAGAAAAAGAGCGTGATATAGTCTAAAAAGTGTACATTAATAATATTGAGGAGGCCAGTAATGGATTTTGACCAACCATTGCGAAGAGGAAAACTCATAATATTTAACTTGTGTACTTAGCTACTGCTGTCGTATAAGACATATATAGCTAGATAATATCAAAATTATCTAACTCGATCGATAATTGACAAAGTCCTGCAAGCCTCCGATTCTTTATATATTATCTTGAGTTGTCTTTGACAAATAATAATTGATGTTATCTAATGACCCCAGATGATGTTGACGACCTGAAAAGCCACTCAATGGCTTCGGAGGACTTGGCTCATTCTTCTTAATTTGGTTATCATATTTATATGATATATTTGACAAGTTTGATTTGTAATGTGTGGTTATTATATAATAGACGGGAATCATGCAGGGTTCACGCTTGAGCTGGCTCAAACTCACGTGGGACAGACGTAGCCTGATAGCAACCATAGCAATCAAGTTTAAAGCAAGTTTGAGAAGATAACACTCATAGACTCTGTGGGCAGCATTTACTAATTGTTTACTTTTTCTCAGAGATTTTGAGAACAATCTTCTACTTTTGTGGGGGCATGGGGGAGATTTTATTTTGTATAATATTCTTTCTGGAGACCCATATGTCTTTATGATCTTTACAGAAGATGAGATCATTGAAGAAAAGGAAGTCAAGTTGGAAGCATACGTTCTAGAAGGGTAAAAGAAGCCAAAATCTGATTTAATAAGTAAATACTATTATATATATATATATATAATATACTTCCGCTAAGAAGTTTGTAGTGGATCAATTAATGATGTCTAATCATGACCTGGTTTGCAATTAAGACATAATTGTAAAAAAAGTTTCTTATATGCATAAGTATAACAGTACTATAATTCTTAAATACATGCTGATCTGTCTCACTTATTTATCTACATAGATATTACGCATGCACTGAGGACCCCGGTTGGGTCGATCGGTTAGAACTCTTGCTTAAAAGCAAGAGGTTCCGAGTTCGATTCCTGGGGGAGATTTACCTGATTTACATGCAATCCTCGAGGTGTGTAAATCCGGGGTTTTTCTGGTCAAGTGGGGTAAGGACAATACAGGTATACGGAAAGTAGGAGCTGCCAAGTCCTGACCTGGAGTTCACGAACACAATCCTTGAGTCCGCAAAGCCACACGGGGCGGGATTTCCTCGTTATCAAAAAAAAAAGATATTACGCATGCACTAGATGTAAAAAGGAAAGAAAAGGGTGGGACGTGAACAAAGGATTTGGAGTACCCGATAATCTCTGAAACCATGCACCTAGCTCAAAATCATACAATTAGAAATTAAGACTGTGACCCATACAAAGCCTTTCATGTATGAAGAACGTGAAAATTGTTATTATTATTTTTTATGATGAAGAATATAGTATAGTGACATTCGAATCTATAGGAAGTTTGAGAGGTTTGAATTCAGGTCAGCCACGCACATTAGTGTCTTATTATTATTTTTTTGATACACAAGGAAAATATTATATTATATTAAACTAGAGAAGGAGTATAAAGTATACCCCACGCAAATATGATAGCAGTAGATCATAACTTCCCAAGACCAAGCATAGAAAATACAAACCTACAGAAAAACATAAGAACCACCATTTTCCTTGCACAGGATCTCCAAATCGAAGGTGGGAACATGGACAATCAAAACACCAAGAGAAAGTGAGTTAATTCATTGTAGTTAAACTAAGTTAACACACAAAAAATAAATTAAAAAATGAGTTAAACCAGTATAACTTTAGTCATGGGTTGGAGTTAATTCTACCCCAACACATTGCCAAACTGAGGCTAAGATCCTATGAGCTGCTCAAGAACAAAGAGAGAGCAGACCACAGCCGTCCTCGCTCCAATGGCTAACGGCTATAAACATCAAAACAGCATAAAAGGTTGCTCGACAAATGCACACCGAAAGGGGTGATGTGGATAAACCCCCAAACTCGAGCATGACCAAAGCCACCGGATCCCACCAAAGAGGATGAGGGGAAGGATCACAGAAGCTAAATATCGCCGGAAAAATCTAAAGTCTGTGCCTCAGCAACTGCGGCGAACGATCCTGTACCAAATGGAGCTTGCCAAAAAGGAACAAAGTAGACATTGGTGAAAGAGAACAAACAAGATTACTAAAAGGTTAATACTGGAGATGGGGAGCTCAACCTAAAACCCATGATAACAAAAGGACCCAAAAATGAGCCACTGAGCCTTTGTATAATACACAAATCCCGGCCAAAGACATCAGAACCCAAAAGTGGATATGGACCCAAATATCTGAGGATGGCCCAACATGATTGCCCATTAACCAGTCACTCCAGAGCATATTCCAACACAATAATTCGTGGATTTTTTTCAGGGGTATACAGGTAATTAACCCTATATTTTTCATATATATATATATATATATATATATATATATATCATCGATGGCAGCAAAAAATATATTGTTATCTACTATAAAACCTCATAAAAAATGTCCAATTTTATATCATCTGGATTTCTCTTCCCTACTATCAATGAGCTACTTTATTGACAGCAAATTAGAACATCTAATTCAAACGTCTGAGTATTGGCCAAACTGACCTGCACAAAGACACGAATCAGCAAGAACGCCGAAGGCTGTTAGATGCAAAATAAAAGGTTAAAAGAAGGGCAAGATGACTCGCAAGCACTAACTGGGCAAGTCCTGCTAAAGGAACTTTAACAGCCCTTGTTGTATATCTGGAGTTTGTCAGCCCAGTTAAGTTAAAGAAACTTAACAGGGGATAAAGCCTCAACAGACTGTTATCCTAGTCGGGTATATATGTAGAGTCTATTTGACCAGTTAAGTAAGCTATCTACCAAACCAGATAAATTAACTCCCGACTAAGCAATCTAGGGATTGCTTAGTTAAGTGTTTCTTAATTGATTATCAAACTAGGCTGGCACAACTGATCGATAAGCAGGCCCCAGCTGAGATAAAAATTTTCATGCCACTTCTAAGCCTTGTTTTCTTCTTACCTAGCCAGGATGATAGAACAACTGCTACCTTCATATTTGTATACACAGTTTCACTTTCATAGAGTCATCCCCAGCACTAAGGAAATAAACTCGTACGATGGCCTCGAAAAGGCACTATTATACAGTCTAAACTATCCACAAGGATACATCGAGGAACCAAATATGTCTACAAGAACCTCTGGATAGCTGCCAGTAGTGTATTCTTGGGAGCGGCACCGATGATAGCATCCTTCTTCTCACCATCTTTGAGAGAATGACGGTTGGTATACTTCGAATACCGTATTGTATTGCTATGTCCGGGTTGTCATCTGTATTGAGTTCAAAACAACTCAATTTTCCTGAATACTCCGCGGCTATCTCAGCTATAACAGGATGTATCATTCGACAAGGTTCGCACCATGGAGCCCAGAATGAAACAAGCACCATCCGATCAGACTTCATGACAAGTGACTGCCAAGTGGACTTTATCGCCAAGGAACTGTAAAGGTAAAGAAAATCGATTTGGTTTGGAAGAATAAATATGGTTCGAATTGCTCAATGAAATGGACATGCATTAAAATTGCTGAAGGAGTTTGAGCTAATCAACAATAGAGATTGAAAAAATAACACTCCAAGATGTAGGCTTTGTCCAAAGTTCAAAATAACTAGGAACGTTGTGCAATACTAGAAAGTCAACCCTCATTTGGAATAAAAGCTTTACCCTGCTAATAATGGAAAACTATGCATTTCGTATTCTAGACGATGAGAACACATCTTGTTGCGTTTAGCAACAAAAGTGCAAGACTTCGTCATGTACTGGAAACAAATAAATAATCAACCTCCAATTCATCATAAAAAAAGGATGTTCGTCAGAATTAGAAAGAAAAGACAAACAGGACGTATGAAAAATGCCATTTGGAGCTTTAAAAGTATTCCTACAAGCAGAAGTACAGGTCGTTCATTTGGCCAAAGATTACTGTGATAAAAATCTTGATAAAAAGGCATTCCCAGAGTACACGGTTGCTTTGCACGAGGACATAAACTACCCAACAAGTGTTAACGAGAGACACCTCATTCAGACAACAGATTTCTGACCGGTTCTTCAGTCATGCATTCTAGCTGATATTGAAAACTAGTATGCACAAAAGCCTGGAAACATTGATTTCACTTGATATGCTACAGTGGCATCCAATATAGGAGACAAATTTCAAGAGAAAGAGACATTGCCACTTGCTTGTGTCTTAGCAGAAATTCAAAATACTACCACATCATTACATGATCAGGAATTTTAGCGAGAGAAATGAAAAAAATGACTCAAATGCAGACTGGACAAACGAATCTGCTAGAAAACTGGTCAAGAAGACTTTGTTTTTCCTTTTTCTTAAAACTGGAAGCAGCGTCCATAAAACAAACAGGATAATAACCAAAAATCAGCAAATGGTACAATGTAGCAGAAATGCCAGTGGCCATATCACAAGTATTAATATAGAATGGAATGTGCACCTTCTCACTTTCAATATGCTTCATGAAGGCTTGGGAAATCAATTGCTCCCCAAACACCTACTACACGTATCTACACAGAATCTAATTGCATGTAAGAACATGTTTGCTACTAGCATACTTCAAAATCCAACAAATGCAAAAACCAACATTGCCTCACAACATATACCCCTTATCCATATGTGGTGAAAAGTGAAAACTGTTTACATCCCACATAGGTAGTCATAAGCCATTTCGTGAGTATATCAGTTTTGCATCCCTCCACCTAAAAACTTGAGTTTTTGGTCGGCAGATGAGTTCAATAGCATGGTGTCAGAGCCAGGTTCACCCTTAGTATTTGGGCCATTGTGGTTTCAAGAAGTGTTGGGGCTGCTTGTCATATGACTTCACAGTTAGCTTGTCATATGTCCTATATGCCCTATATATCACAGTGAGCCAGGGTGGCAAAAACCATATGAAAACAGGCCATTAATTTCACAGGCCTGTCATATGAAGTTGGATATAAGGAGAACAGGACCTACTTGTATCCTATTTCAAAGAAATCATTCCTATAATAATGCTCTAATTATAAAATAGAAGATTTTTCTTATTTTATTTCATTTGATGATATCAGCTACTTCTTGTTAGCACCTGCAAAGAACTGGATATATTTCATTACAGTTTCCAAAATCAGAAATAGTAATATGACTACTTTTCAAGAATTGAAGATCATTAGTGCAATATGGGCCTTCCACATGTTAAAGAGGTCATCCATCACACTGGGGGACCTATTCAACTCCACAGTCACTGTGTTATTGTGGACGTGATCCATATAAGACAGTCAAGACCCTTCTTGTCCTGTCTACTGTCTCACAGTATCCACATATCACTTAAGGCTATATTGTTCATTGGTTTCATGTGTTGTACACTTCCAGCCTTGGTTCCAATTCTAAACAGAGACGCAGACTAGATGTAGAAAATCGATGTCATCAAAGTACATCTAATGTTGTGGCATTTTGTCGCCAAGCTTAAACCATCACAGTACTCCACTTGCAGAGAAACAAGTGTATATAAGTGACAAACTGGAAATGAATCTGAAACACTTAGTGCTGTTAAGTTGCCACATGTAAAAGGTCGCAGAGAGTGACTTTCATGGTTTTGCTTATTCCTTGCCCCAAATATCGTTTATTGATCAGTAATTCTGTTTCTATTACATCTCGACCAAGAGTTACAGAGCTTGGAGAGAGCTGCGCTTAGCGCAGTGGTTTCTTCCCCTGCCAAAAGGAGGGGAGGAGGCGAGAGGGCGTGGGTTCGAACCCACACCCTCCCCTCACAATTCCCATCCCCTTACCAACTTACCTACCAAAAAACAAAAAAAGAGTTATAGAGCTTGCAGAAGGCCCTAAAAAGCCCAGTCATTTCCTTCCTTCCGCTCTGTCCTAATATGCATTGGCAGTTGGAAGGTGCACCAAAGCTGACTGTAAAACATCTGCAGGGTGGCACCAGATAGATCTTCCAACAAAAGCACCAGCATCACTTCGTGACTAACATCAATTAGAAAGAAATTCCAACGAGCCATAGCCAATACTACTTTCTACTTCAAATTAACTATTACCAATACAAGATAACTAAAAAAGAGTGGTCAGTAATCGGTAAAAAATAGAAAAGCATTACATGTGAATGGGAACAAACAGATGGAATCTAGCCATTCTAAAACGTACAGAAAGAGAATGCAAAGATCGACCTAACCGAAAGGATGCATACATACCAACGAATTTGAGCATACAATTCCGAACAAGAAAGGGGGCCCAGAAAACGACCGATAGCCCAGGTCCCCATGGACGGGTATCAGAAGACGTGAGTCGAAGACCGTACCTTCCATGGTCGTCTCCCGCGCTTCGCAGACCAAAGCTCCGCGACGCACGGATCTCCCGCCATGCGCACCGACCACCGCCGCCCTCACAGAACCTTGGAGATCTTCAATCCCCTGGCCTCCGTCAGCAGCACAGCCTTCGAGCCGCCCAAAACGGGGCACACCGACGCCAACACCGCCCACCGGGACGGCGTCCGGCGGGACGCGGGGGGCGTGCGAGGGAAGGCGACGGATTCGATTACGGCGGTCATCGGTGGAGGCTTGGAGCAGCGAAGAAGAGGAAGCGGAGATATACGAACCAGGAGAAGTTGATAGCGATTGCGAGCAAAAACCTTAGGATCTCCGAGACCAGGGATTTAGCGGAAGGTGGAGAAGGGGTTCCTATTTAGGTGACGCCGTCCATTGCCCGACTCCTATTGGTGGAATCTCGCTGCGTAACGTCGAGATCGGATTTTTGACGTCAGCGTCCCTTTGCCGACAAAAGAGAATTGGGACTTTTCTTGAAATTTTGACGTCAGCTTTCATTTGATACTGTGCCAGTGTTGTTGTCCGGATGTTTGTACATTTCACTCGAATTGGTGAACTGATTGCGATGTGAAAATAACATGAAATGTGGACTGTTCAGCTAGGATGGTATAATCAGGAATTTGTGCTTACGAGATTTCCTTTTTTGGGGGAAAAGGGGGGAGCTTAGAGCTCCATACATTAGATAAACAAAGGTACATAAAACATTACATAGAGGTACACCCTAGAAGCAACAAGGGTAACAAGTAGACAACAATAAATTGCAGCAGTCAAAACACAAAATGTTAGTCAGGAGATACTCAATCCTAACAATTACACGAATTAAATATACTAAGCAAATCATGAGAAAAATAGAGCACAACTCCAAGCCACTTAATAAGATTAGATAGATCCGAAAGATGCAAGAATGATGTCGAATTAGAATCGAGGAGTGACCTGCTCTATTAGAGAAGAAAGACTACCACATAATTGGGTAGCAACAAGTGATGATAGCTCGGATGACGCACTTGTCAAGGGATAATGTGGATGATCTCGAGCTAAACTAGAAACTTCATAACCCCAGATTTAGGGGCTCTAGACACTTACGGAACTTCGACAGCTTCTCGGATTCTCAATAGATCACAAGCAACATTGGATAGAGATCCTGAAAAAAAAAAAGATAGAAAAGAAAATAGACAAGAGAAATAGGTTAGTTGCCAAGGATGAAGTAGATAGACCTATAGAGTGGACCTCACCAGAAAATCAAAATGGGGGAAGAAAATTTCACCCAAAACAAAATTGGGGTCCAAAAAAGGGGATATGTATACAGGGGAAGAAGTATTGAAGAGGTGGAGAGATTGGTTTATGAGAGATTTTTTTTTTTTGTAGGTGTTGTTGGGGGAGGGGGGGGGGTATCAACTAGGGGGGGAGAAGAAGAGTGGGGGTTGGCAGGAGATGTTAGAATGGGGAGGTGGGGACTTTGGGTCTCAAGAGAAGTTTTTTTTGGTGGGGGGCAATAAAGAAGAGCCGGGAGAGTGGAGGGGGGAGGGATACATAGTAGGGGAAGAGATGGGAAGTCGGAGACAAGGCTGGGTGGAGGAGGACGGAAGGAGAGACAGAGATAGAGAGATATAAGACTGAACAAATAGAGAAGAAAGGGGAAAACAAAATTGAGAAGGTGAGAGAGAAGAGAGACAAGCCAAAAGACAGGCACCACAAACCCATTCGACAAGTCATCACTGGGAATGGCCTCAGAAACCACCGAGGAGGGGGCTTCCAGTAATGATGGACTCTTCGATAGATGTGGGAGAAAAAAACGACTCGATGAAACCCTAGCAACGATGATTAGGATATCAGAGCGATAAACCTCCTCTCGGTGGAGGGGAATCGTTCCTTTGCCAAAGCGGGGTTTTTACTTGTGAAAATTCCCTTAGTTTTCAAAGATGAATCTCTCTATCTTGCTTCCGTGTTTGCCAACACCAAAGAGGAGCCCATGATGTATTCTTAGAGAAAAACCCTTTGATACTGAAATAAGAGAATTACTAAAGAGGAGTGCACTGAGGAGGGTTTTTATTTTTATACAATAAGAAAGATCTCCGACTATGGCTCCTTGGCATTCGTTCAACGTGATGGTTCGATGGAGAAAGATCTTCACTTATAAAGATGTTTTATGATCCTCAAATAGATGGGACACTTGATGAAGTGATGCAATTGCTCGTTACATCTTTTCGTGCGGGCGACTTTGATGGTTACCATCAACATCTTTGAGAGCTCTGGACAATTCTCTCCTCTGTGGGTCTTTATCGGCCTAACTTGGTCATGCTGGTCGCTCTTGCAAGACTTGTATTGGACTAGTTAAACCTTGATTTTATTGGGATGTCTATGAGCTGGCTTTGCATAATTTGACTCTGGTGAGGGATTCGAAATCTATCCTCTCCAAAGTCTATAGTTATTGGAGCAAATTTCTACCATTAATAGTTCTTTTAAAAAAAAATAGAAAAGTTTAAGGCCTATTTCGATACGACTTATGAAAAATATGAATGTTTTATCACAAACGAGACAAATCGTTCTACCACTAGTTTTTTTTTTTTGATAACGAGGAAATCCCGCCCCGTGTGGCTTTGCGACTCAAGGATTGGTGTTCGTGAACTCCAAGGTCAGGACTTGGCAGCTCCTACTTTCCGTATACCTGTATTGTCCTTACCCCACTTGACCAGAAAAACCCCGGATTTACACACCTCGAGGATTGCATGTAAATCAGGTAAATCCCCCCCCAGAAATCGAACTCGGGACCTCTTGCTTTTAAGCAGAGTTTCTAACCGATCGACCCAACCGGGTCCTCTTAAAACTTCGGATATACACACCTCGAGGATTGCATGTAAATCAGTAAATCCCCCCCCCCCCCCAGGATTCTACCACTAGTTCATTTTTTAAAAATTAAAAAGGTTAGGGGCCTATTTCGATACAAGTTATAAGCAATACACATGGGTTTATCAGAAACACGTTATAATAGGCATGTTTACCGTAAATATATTTATATTAACCCATATGTGGATGGTTATATCAAACCATGTTTATAAAAAGAGTCTCCATCATAAATCAACTCAAAGTAGATTGACGGAAAACACATTTATCAGGAGATTTTAAGCTTATAATAAACTCTTATGATAAATCTATCTTTAGCTATCTAAAAAAGAATTTATTATAAATTAATTTTATGGTAAACATAAATATGTTGTGTTTATGGTGTACATTCATACAGTTCCTATTTCCTAAATATATTTATGGTTTGCATCTAATAGTCCTTTTTTTGTTGGCAAAGGACTTAGCATTATTGGTCGGGATTCAAGATGAGATATTTAAGTGTAAATCAACGTCCGTCCAAATGTTGACATAGTAGTTATTTTAAGTCTATTGACTAATTATTTTACCATCCGGTCCAAACGAGGAAGAGCTTTAATTTTAAGTCCAAAAGAGAACTTCACCGTTAGTTAATTGACGGTGGATTAGATGAAAACTCTAAAATACCCTTGTCAGTAGGAAGTTCGATGGGAGGAAGTGGCCTTGTTGCCGCCGACGACAGCTAGGGGGGTTCTTCCCGCCTGACACTGTTAGGGGATTGCCGGCGAGGGCAGCAGACAGGACGGGGTGGTTGGGGAGTGCCGGA